>JAHHZJ010010101.1:0-23711 GCA_021437245.1 Aegilops speltoides
AAATTCAGTCTTTTATCAAGGACAGATTTTGGCAGATTTTGCATAACACACACAAGTCAAGTAGCACACTACACATGCAATTCTCAGTATGGGCAGCGGAAAGTAAATTGCACAAGTAGTAAAGAGAAGTGGAGAAGATCAAACACAATTTGGAGCGGTGATTTTCTCGTGGTTCCGATAGGTGGTGCTATCGTACTTCCACGTTGATGGAACTTCAACCCACGGAGGTAGCGGCTGCGAGTCCACGGAGGCTCCACCCGAAGGGTCCACGAAGAAGCAACCTTGTCTATTCCATCATGGCATCGCATCGGAGGCTAGCCTTACTCGGGGTAGATCTTCACGAGTAGGCGATCTCCTTGCCCTTACAAACTTCTTGGTTCAACTCCACATCTCGATGGCGGAGGCTCCCAAGCAACACCTAACCAATCTAGGAGGCACCACCCTCCAAAGGTAATAGATGGTGTTGATGATGATGAACTCCTTGCTCTTGTGCTTCAAATGATAATCTCCCCAACACTCAACTCTCCTCACTGATTTGGCTGTGGTGGAAGAAAGATTGAGTGGAAAGCAACTTGGAAGGCTAGAGATCAAGCTTCATATGGTGGGAGTGGAGCAACTTGATCTCAACACAAGGGTAGGTAGTTCTCTTCTCGGAGCTGTAAGGTAGGAGTGGTAGTTCTTTCGATGGCTCTCTCCACGAATGAAGAGGGGTGGAGGGGTATTTATAGCCTCCACACAAAATCCAACCGTTACACACATTTGAGCAATCTCGGTGGGACCAAAGTTGACAACTCGGTGAGACCGAAAGTTCAAATAATGTGAGCGTTGGGATTTTCAGTGGGACCGAAAATACAATCTCGGTTAGTCCGATTAGTGCAATGACAAGAGCATGCCAATTTCGGTGGGACCGACTTCATCATCTCGGTGACACCGATTTGATGAGAAGATTCTGAAGCTTGGCAACTCAAGTTTCGGTGAGACCGAGTTGAGAATCGGAAAATCTGAGTTTTCTAGGGTTTGGCTTATGGTGAGGTGGTTCTTCTCGGTGTGGTGAGTTTGGAATATCGGTGGGACCGAGACTACTTATGAGTGTATATGGCGGTGAAAGTTCTTGATAGTTTAGGAGATGTATCACTAAGCACTTGAGCACGGATCATCATCATAACCTCATCCCTTTTAATAGTATTGGCTTTCCTATGGACTCAATGTGATCTTGGATCACTAAACCAAAAATGGAGTCTTGAGCTTTTGCCAATGCTTGCCTTAGCATCTTGAGGGTCCACCTCTTTAGTCCTTTTGCCATGCCAATGTGATTGAATTTCTGAAACATACTTGATAAAAGCATTAGTCCAACCACAAAGCATGTTGTCATTAATTACCAAAACCACCGGGGAGCAAATGTGCTTTCAATCTCCCCTTTTGGTAATTGATGGCAACACCTAAACTAAGACATCAAAGCTTATTGAAAGAAAGACATAATTATCACAGCTTTGACAACCATGTAGTACAGGCTCCCCTACAAGTGTGCAAGATTTTCATAAATTATGGTTTTGGACTACCACAAGCACACAAGAGAGAAGCAAGATGTGCTACATGCAGCTTGGCTATATGCATCGAGCGAGATGAAAAGAAGTGAGTGATAATGCATATGTGCATGGTGATTTCTTGCAAACAAGTATTCACAAGTAAGTCACCATCATGCACATTCGCAAGGTGCATATACTTACCTTGAGGTTCCTTGGCATTGTACTGAAGAGATAAACTTGGGAAAACAAGGTTAGATAACACAAGAGTATTTCTTCAACCAACTACAAGAACATCAAGAGTACCAAGCCAGGATGACATGTATAAAGAGTGTCTCATGTTGAGCACAAGCTTGAATCAACAAACATGTCTCCGAAACTAAAAGATTTTCAATGAACTACGAGAGATTTTGCTTTCCATAAGATATCAATTGTGGAGATTCCTCTCCTTTGAGTTTTCTCGGATCAAGGGGTTTGATGGAAAAAGCAAAATCAAAGAATGATGCCAAATGTAATATCCAATGTGAAACACGGCAAAGCTTTGATGTGATTCTCTCCCCTTAAGGTAAGATTGCTCTTCTTCTCCCCTAAATCTTCTCTTCTCCCCTAAGTCTTCTCCCCTTTGACATCAAGTGCGAAAAGGACAGCAAACTAGGAAGGTTAGGGAAGATGGAAAGAAAGAAGTGGGATCATAAGAATCTAGCAGGGCAAAAGAAAGAACATGCATAGAGAATCATTGAGTGAAGCTGCGAAGATAATATCACGGAGGAAATAAATCGTGACACGAATTAAGGTGGATCGGTGGGTCGAAAGTCGGGGACTAAGGGTAGATCCTTTTCGGTTAGACGAAATATTTAAGTCGGTGGCCTTGAGTTTAATTCAAGAAATCTGAAATAATTCAGCTCACTTTGCGAGGAATGTTTCAAAGGATTTGCAATGAATTTGTGAATGATTTTGAGGAATTGATCGAGCGAAGGATATTCACAAAGGCAGAAGATTAGAAATGAAAAAGATTCCTAGATGAAGTTTTTTAAATGAAAACTCAATGAGAGAACATAAGAGAAATAGAAAGACTCCAAAACATATGTACTTCATCTAGATAAGAGATGTGACAAAGTCACCTATGTTTGAGTATATTGACTTAGGAGTCAAATGAGAACATTTGATCATAGGTCATACTCATCGTTTAAGCTCAAAATGGGGTTGCCATTTTTCGATTAAGCATTTGATGTGATCACATCTTATGAAGCTGCTTGTACTCATGACTTTGAGCAAAGCTCCTTAAAGATGTGAAGAACATACCTTGGGCTTGTTGTTGCTTTGTTCATGTAGGTGAACTTGATGTAGGTGCTCATTGTATGTGAAGTTGGAGCGCCATTTCCACTTGTGTAGTTCATCTTCCTACATGGGTTAGGCAAGCAAGGAAATACTCAAGGATATCCAAGATGACAAGAGTGAAATACTAGATGTATAAGGTGTCAAAAAGGATATGTGGAATTTTGTTCCTTGAACTCAACATCCCAAAGGGCTAGATACTTGGTCAATGACAAGATTACTCATGATTTGAGTGTGTGGTAATCTTGTGGAATGTAGATCATCCAAGTACGCAAGGAGTTAGATGCAATACAAGGAGGCAAGCGTGTCCAAGACATATGATCATCATCATAAGAGATATATCAAGGATTAGTCAAGTAGGCTCATGCCTTGCATGCATCAATGGAGTTTTCACTCCAAGTTTGAAGCATCAATGATGTTCAACTCACTCCTTAGCGACAAAACACCTTCTCATCAAGAGGTTTTGTAAAGATATCGACAAGTTGTTTGTCGGTCTGAACATGCTTAAGATTGATGTCACCCTTGGCAATGTGATCACGAATAAAATGGTGACGAACTTCAATATGTTTAGTTCGAGAGTGTTGCGGGATTGTGCCCAATTTTAATCGCACTCTCATTGTCACAAAGCAAGGAACATGTCTCACATGTATCCCATAATCCTTAGCGTTTGTGTCATCCATAGCAATTGAGCACAACGAGACCAGCAGACAATATATTCGCTTGGCGGTGGATAATGATGCGAATTTTGTTTCTTGGAGGACCAAGATACAAGGGATCGACCAAGGAATTGACACGTGCCGAAGTTGACTTTCTATCAACCTGCATCACCGGCATAGTCCGGTCGGAATACCATGACAAGGTCGAAAGAGGCCCTCTTAGGATACCAAATGCCAAAGTTTGGTGTGTGTATCAAATATCTCACAATCCTTTTAACAGCTTTAAGATGACATTCTTTAGGGGCTGCTTGATATCGAGCACACATGCATACACTCAACATTATGTCGGGGACGAGAAGCACCACAGATATAGTAGAGAACCAATCATAGATCGGTAAACCTTTTGATCACGGGTTCTCCATCTTTTGTCAAGTCATTATGTCCACTTGTAGGCATGGGGTTCTCATACCTTGCTTTCTTGCATGTTGAACTTCTTGAAGAGATCCTTGGTGTACTTTGTTTGTGAGACAAAGGTACCCTCCTTAGATTGTGATTTGCAACCCAGGAAGAATTTGAGTTCACTCATCATAGACATCTCATACTTCTCCAACATGAGCTTTCCAAACTTCTCGCTAAAATGAGGGTTAGTTGAACCAAAGATAATATCATCAACATATATTTGGCACACAAATAGTTCACCATCAACCCTTTTAAGTGAACAGCGTTGAGTCAATTTTTCAATCTCAAAGCCTTTTTCAAGAAGAAAGCTAGTCAAGCATTTGTACCAAGCTCTACGAGCTTGTTTAAGACCATAAAGAGCTTTGTGCAACTTGTAAACATGATTAGGCTTTTTGGGATTCACAAATCCGGGAGGTTGTTTCACAAATACTTCCTCCTCAATTTCACCATTTAGGAAAGCACTTTTAATATCCATTTGATAGAGAGTAATATCATGGTGGTTGGCATAAGCAAGAAGAATCTGAATGGACTCAAGTCTATGAGCAGGGGCATAGGTCTCACCATAGTCCATACCTTCGACTTGTGTGTAACCTTGAGCTCTGAGGCGAGCCTTGTTGCGGATGACTTGTCCATCTTCATCTTGCTTGTTCGAAACACCCATTTGGTTCCAATGACGTTTGATCATCCTTGGGCTTCTCTACCAAAGTCCATACCTTGTTCCTCTCGAAGTTGTGTAGCTCTTCGTGCATAGCATTCACCCAATCCGGGTCTTCAAGTGCTTCTTCTACCTTCATAGGTTCAATGCTAGAGATAAATGAGTAATGCTCACAAAAGTTAGCTAAGAGAGTTTTAGAACGAGTAATTCTCCCAGAGTTGATGTCATTGATCATTTGTTCCACGGGATGATTTTTCTTGACTCTTGCTCGGACTCGGGATAGCTTTTGTTGAGGTTGTGGCTGAGCTTCCTCATCATCTTCATCTTCCTCTTCTTCTTCTTATTCTTCTTCATTGTTGTTGGTGTTCTCTTGAGGCGGTGGAGAAGGAGGTTGTGGTGGATCTTCTTGTTGCACTTCCTCATCTTGGTGAGTTCCACTTGTGGAGGCCTCCATGTTGCCTTGAGGTTCATCTTGCCGTGAGGTGGGGGCTCCACATATGTAGATGAGTACTCTCCTTCACTTCCATGGGGCGAATCTTTCCAATAGATAAATCTTGGATGGCTTCCGATGGGTCCTTGTCTCCTACATCAATAGGCATTTGCTCTACTTGCGAGCCATTAGATTCATCAAACTTCACGTCTACCGTCTCTTCAACCGTTCGGGTGAAATTATTGTGAACACGGTAGGTGTGGGAGTTTGATCCATAACGAGAAAAAGCCTTCATGAGTTTAGGAGCAAATTTAGACCGGCGATGCTTATCAAGGATATAGCATTTGAACCAAAGACACGAAAGTATCCCACTTGGGGTTTGTTACGGTGAGGAGCTCGTATGATGTCTTGCCGAGGAGCTTATGAAGATAAAGCACTGTTGATAGCATGACAAGCTGTCTCGACGCTTCCCCCAAAAGTGCTTGGTGTCTTGTATTCATCAAGCATCGTTCTCGCCATCTCTATGAGCGTTCGGTTCTTCCTCTCAACAACTCCATTTTGTTGAGGGTGTATCGTAGCCGAGAACTCATGTAGAATCCCTTCCTCATCGAGAAAAGAGTCTACATTGGCGTTCTTGAACTCCGTTCCATTGTCCTCGAACTTTCTTGATCTTCACCTCAAATTGATTTTGGGCCTTCTGGCGAAGGTTTTGAAGATTTTACGAACCTGTGATTTGTCATCAAGGAAAAATACCCCGTAAATCTGGAATAATCATCAACTATAACTAGACCAAGGAGTTACCACCAAGGCTTTTGTAAGCATTGGGACGAAGAGATCCATATGAAGAAGCTCAAGCGGTCTCCTTTTGGTCATGATGTTCTTCAGGATGACTTCCACCTACTTGTTTTCCTGCACGACAAGCACTACAAAGTCTATCTTTGTCAGAAAACATCTTTAACGCCAAGAATATGATCACCTTTGATCAGCTTGTCTAGATTCGCATACCAACATGTCCAAGCCTTCTATGCCATAACCAACCTTTAGCGGTTTAGCAATGAAGCAAGTTTTAGGTTGGGCTTTCTTAGTGAAATCAACAATATATAGATCACCTCTCGGATCGGTAAATGCCATGTTATGATTGTCACGACGAAAGACTTGGCAATCTACTTGATGAATAGCACATTGAATCCAAAGTCAGCTAATCTAGACACGGAAAGTAAATTGTATCCAAGTGATTCAACAAGCATGACATTTTGAATAGAGCTATCATGAGATATGGCCACCTTACCAAGGTCAAGTACCTTACCCGTGGAGTTGTCTCCAAAAGTCACATACTTGCGTGGACCATCGTTCTTTGCAAGCTCTCGAAACATGTCTTCGTCTCCGGTCATGTGGTGAGTTGCATCGACTATCAAGAATCCACTCTTTTCCACGGATATGTAGTCTCTCAGTTGCCATAAGATTGAGACTCTTCATGATCTTGTCTAGCTCGGTGTCGAATCGGATAATCATCATCATGCTCATGCTCATCATCATATTGACCCATAGATTGTTCATCATCAACACCTAGGTCAATTTGATAAAAACTTCATTAGTTTTGTCAATGTGACAATAATCATCGGAATGCAATACAAGAGCATTTCTAATTAGAACATTGATAAGACCGGGATCACCCTTCTTTTCATAAGATCACGAAGCTCAAAGAGCATTTATCAAAGTTGGGATCATTAGAGCGCATCATATCAAATTCAATAGTCTTGTATAGAATTTCATCAAGACCTCTCAAAGAGCAGTCCGGATAAAGTTCTTCCAAGAACTTCCACATAGCATAGAGCACACTCAAAGTTTGTAAGAGCTTAAGCAAGTTATCGGGTAACCCTCTAATGATAAGATTTATAGTTCTAAGGTTCGAAGCAAATCAAGCTCTTCATCCATGGTAGGTGCAAGGGGTCAAATGGAGGCACATAGGGGTCTCAACATATTTGCATAAATTGTATGTCTTAAAGATAATAAGCATTTCAATCCTCCACGAGTTATCGACACTCCATTAAGAATAGGCACTCTATGGCTAACACTCCCAAGCGTGAACCGTCCATCTTCCTCCAATGGTGTGTAAACCAAAGCAATGGAGACCAATGCTCGATACCAATTGTAGGATCGAAGAAGGTGAGAGTGTCTAGAGGGGGTGATTAGACTACTCGACAAGATAAAAATTCAGTCTTTTATCAAGGACAGATTTTGGCAGATTTTGCATAACACACACAAGTCAAGTAGCACACTACACATGCAATTCTAAAGTATGGGCAGCGGAAAGTAAATTGCACAAGTAGTAAAGAAAGTGGAGAAGATCAAGCGCAATTTGGAGGCGGTGATTTTTCTCGTGGTTCCGATAGGTGGTGCTATCGTACTTCCACGTTGATGGAGACTTCAACCCACGGAGATAGCAGCTACGAGAGTCCATGGAGGCTCCACCCACGAAGGGTCCACGAAGAAGCAACCTTGTCTATTCCATCATGGCCTATGCCCACGGAGGCTAGCCTTACTCGGGGTAGATCTTCACGAGTAAGCGATCTCCTTGCCCTTACAAACTTCTTGGTTCAACTCCACATCTCGATGGGGGCTCCCAGCGACACCTAACCAATCTAGGAGGCACCACCCTCCAAAAGGTAATAGATGGTGTTGATGATGATGAACTCCTTGCTCTTGTGCTTCAAATGATAATCTCCCCAACACTCAACTCTCCTCACTGATTTGGCTGTGGTGGAAGAAAGATTGAGTGGAAAGCAACTTGGGAAGGCTAGAGATCAAGCTTCATATGGTGGGAGTGGAGCAACAGTCTCAACACAAGGGTAGGTAGTTCTCTTCTCGGAAATGTAAGGTAGGGTGGTAGTTCTTTCGATGGCTCTCTCCACGAATGAAGAGGGGTTGGAGGGGTATTTATAGCCTCCACACAAAATCCAACCGTTACACACATTTGAGCAATCTCGGTGGGACCGAAGTTGACAACTTCGGTGAGACCGAAAGTTCAAATAATGTGAGCGTTGGGATTTCGTGGGACCGAAAATACAATCTCGGTTAGTCCGATTCGTGCAATGACAAGAGCATGCCAATTTGGTGGGACCGACTTCATCATCTCGGTGACACCGATTTGATGACGAAGATTCTGAAGCTTGGCAACTCAAGTTTCGGTGAGACCGAGATCAGAATCGGAAAATCCGAGTTTTCTTGGGTTTGGCTTATGGCTGAGGTGGTTCATCTCGGTGTGGTGAGTTTGGAATATCGGTGGGACCGAGACTACTTATGAGTGTATATGGCGGTGAAAGTTGCTTGATAGTTTAGGAGATGTATCACTAAGCACTTGAGCAACGGATCATCATCATAACCTCATCCCTTTTAATAGTATTGGCTTTCCTATGGACTCAATGTGATCTTGGATCACTAAACCAAAAATGGAGTCTTGAGCTTTTGCCAATGCTTGCCTTAGCATCTTGAGGGTCCACCTCTTGATCCTTTTGCCATGCCAATGTGATTGAATTTCCTGAAACATACTTGATAAAAGCATTAGTCCAACCACAAAGCATGTTGTCATTAATTACCAAAACCACCCGGGGAGCAAATGTGCTTTCAGCCCCTATCGGCTAAGCGTCCAGGAGGCTAGGCAGCTCCACCGGAGCCTCATGAGAGCCCCCTGTGAGGCCGTATCGAGCGTCTGTCGAGGCCCTCGTGAAACAAGTGAGTCAAGAGCTGCCCAGCTGGTTGCATGGGCGGTGTCTTCACATGGGTGATCTTGTAGCGATGGCCTGCAGTGCTAGAGACCATGCCGTTAGGCGCAAATGAAGAGGTTTCCTCATTGGTGCTAAGGCGCATGGTCGACATGCCGATTCCCAAAGCAATCGCCAAAGGTAGCTTTGATGAGTGCAAGAGGACCAAGGCGATGGGCCGTGGGGCCGGAGCTCACCACTAAGCCCACTAGTGCGTCATGGGGGCGGCTCGAGATGAAGACCACCTTTTCTCAAGATAGATTAGCCCTGTCCTCCTTCATATTTTTGTTGTGTGCAACTCTTACCGCCAAGGCTTTTGAGGAAGAGGACGGGCATGTATAAAAGAGGCGGGGAGCTGCTTGAAGGGAAGGTCGACCATTCTAGCTCTCGACCCTTTGTACACTTGTCTTCTCCATTATAGCAATCCACAAACCAAGCCGGAGTAGGATTTTTACATCATGAGGTGTACGACCACAGGTAACAGCCATGTCTCTAGCCACTCCACTAGCTTGCTCTCGCTGTAGCCTCGTCGTGGCTGTAGCAAGAAGAAGTTAGGCGGTAGGAGCAGCGCACCCGGAGTTTGAACCTCTTGGGTCCTCGGGCCCGATCTGACATTGGTCTACTTAGCCTTGAATCTTGGTCTTCTTCATGCGCTCCTTGATATCTCAAAGAGCAACTTATGTTGGCTTGGAAGCCTTCTTTGTATCTCATCGACCTTGGTCTTGTCAATCTTTGATAACTTCTTTGGCATGCAAGGAACGCTACTTATGCATGCATATGTCGGTGTAAGCCCCATGTTTTATACTGCAAACACATCGTCATGACAACCCAAATGCCACCAGTACAAGGGCAGGGGCCGTGGTGCTGCGGTGGTGCAACAAACTCAAAAGAATGACGGCGCCATCCAAGATGCTCGCCGAACAAATATGCCCACGGCCATCTCGGTCGCGTCGTGAGCAGCGCCACGATGTCGTGCTCTGGCGTCCTCATGGAAAAGCCCTATGCATCATTCTCGGGATGTGCGGGGCCACTAAAGGAGTCTGGACTAGGGGGTGTCGAGATAGCGAACTATCATCATCGGCGGACTCCAAGACTATGAAGATACAAGATTGAAGACCTCGTCCGTGTAGGATGGGACTTTCCTTGGCGTGGAAAGCAAGCTTGCAATACGGATATGTAGATCTCCTACCATTGTAACCGACTACGTGTAACCCTAGCCCTCTCCGGTGTCTATATAAGCCGGAGGGTTTTGAATCCGTGGGACACAACAATAACAACCATCATACCATAGGCTAGCTTCTAGGGTTTAGCCTCCTTGATCTCGTGGTAGATCCACTCTTGTACTACCCATATCATCAATATCAATCAAGCGGGAGTAGGGTTTTGCCTCCATCGAGAGGGCGAACCTGGATAAAAATATTGTGTTCCTTGTCTCCTGTTACCATCCGCCTAGCGCATAGTTTGGGACCCCCTACCGAGATCCGCGGTTTGGCACCGACATTGGTGCTTTCCGAGTTCCTCGTATGCGTCACCAATAGGCTCGATGGCTCCTTCGATCATCAACAACAACGATGCAGTCCGGGTGAGACTTTTCTCCCGGACAGATCTTTATATTGGCGGCTTTACCTGCGGGCAATTACAGCAGCCATCTAGCGAATCGAAAGCTCGCCCCGCGTCGGTCAGATTTGGAAATCTAAACTTCACGGTGACATCGCGGAGACTTGATCTTTGATGGATTGAGCCACGCCCGAGCGCCTGCTTGTCATGATGGGCATGATTTAGCTCTGCTGCGGATAGTGTCTGGAGGCCGCGCATGAGTCGCTCCGATCCCTAATTGGACCGGTATGCTGAATCGAGATGTGTGGCTGACACCGCCTCGGGGCTGCAACCTCTGGCGATGGAGCCATATCTGACCTTGTCCCTTGTGGCTTCGTGACTCCAGGTGCGGGACTCCTCGCCGGACTCCGAACCTCCGCGCCCCTCAATCGAATCCGATTAGGAGCCGATCATGGAGTTCACCGCTGCGGACATCTTTCAACACTCACCTTTGGCGACATCACGAATTAGCTAAAATATCTCTCTTATCGGGAGAGCCTGGCGGACTGCGGTCGGGGCGGTTGAGATCTTGGACGACGAAGAAATTCAAACCCCACCCACCAACCACTTAGTAGCCGCATCGTCGCGATCTAATCGACATGCTAGACTTCGACTCGAAGACATCGATGGTATGGGCAGCGATGCGGAGACAACCAGAACCAGCGCCCTCTTGGGCCTGTTGGAAAGCCACCTCGTCATATGACATATACATGGTGGATATCCCAAAGGATGGGAATGGCGAAGGGCAGGCGGAGGAAGACCCTCCAACAGCCCAAGCGCCCGGCGTCGTGGCGCCGCTCTAAATCCGCCACGGCAAGAATGGAGATTACGGCATTGGAGATAATAACACCCGAGTGCGAAGACAACCCCCTCCGGCAAGATTCAGCACGGGAGGGCGGAGAAGCCAGCCCTCATGAGAAGCAGCGAGCGAAGAGGTAGAGGATGATAATTACATGCCTCCCTCGGAGCGAGGCAAGCCTCGGCGACGATGAATTCGTCGTGCTGAGGATCCGTCGAACAAGAGCGTTTTAAGCGGGCTTATGGCCCGGCGAACAACCTCAAGAAAAAGCGCAACAACTTAGAGCTGATCAAGATCGCTGGCCTGACAGGTCATTGAAGTCCTTGCGGCGAAGAGCATGAACTTCGAGCGCCCATCCAAAAGCTACCCCAAGCATAAGATGCTCCCCGATTAGAGGAGGAGGCATATAAACCTCGTCACCGGCGCTGTCTGGTGACCGACCACCTCGTGGCTGACGGAGAGGCCTCTAGGCCCTCCACTAGAACCGTCGCGGCACGCTCGAAAATCTGAAGCCGCGAGAATGCGGACTTGCGAGACATATTGGAGGATAAGGCAAGACAATCAAGATCGATCTCTACGGATCCGTGGGCCCCGATCTTGGCGGAACGACCGTCGGCCTGGATACAACAACTCCGTCCGGGCGAACCACGATGATAAAGCTCGCTTGAGCCCGTCGTGATATGCCCAATATAGGCGCGCACACCACTATGCTTCACGGATGAAGTAATGGATCATCAAATCCCGAAGGGTTTAAACCCGTGAATATTGAATCCTATGATGGCATCGAGACCCGCGGTTTGGATCGAAGACTATCTCCTTCATATCCACATGCCCCGGCGATGATCTTCCGCCATCAAATACCTCCCTCAATCTTAAAGGACCAGCTCGACATTGGCTTAACAACTTGCGGCGAGAATCAATTGGGTGTTGGGAGGACACGGAAGCCGCATTCCTTGATAACTTCCGAGACGCGTATAATGCGACCACGAGCGCCGATGACCTAAGCCACATAATTCAGCAGCAGACGAATCGGCCGGACAATTACGGACACGGTTCTTAACAAAGAAAAATCAAATCGTCATTGTCCGGATCAGAGGCCCTCGCAGCCTTCAAACATAACATCCGACGAGTGGCTTGCCCGACACCTAGGGCGGGAAAAGCCAAAATCCATGGCAGCCCTCACATCACTCATGACCGCTCTGGCGGGGAGAGGACAGCTAGCTGGCCGGAGTAACAACCTCCGCAAAAATTCTAGCAATCCGGATACCAAGGACCACAATGGCGGGTTAGCGCAACAAGAAATAACACGCGTTAATGGCGTGCTGCGAGATCTGACGGTCAGCGCCAAATTCAGAGGCTCAAACCCGGTCGTGGAAAAAGCCATTCAAAAGAACTACTCCGGGTCCGTCCAATTTGGACGAAAACTCGACCGCTCATGCGGATACGGCACCCAAAAGCCACTAATCACACCGGGGACTTGGGTATTCAAGAGCGAGCAAGCTAATTGCGAAAACAATGACAAGGGCTGCATAGCGATGGCGGAAGAGACGACCGCCCGAACAATAGAGACGAAGGTTTCCCCCACAAGTCGCGACGGTAAACATGATATCACTAACCCACATACCCAAGAGGGGCGAGCGTGCACTCGAGGGCGTATCTGTGATGGAGCGGTCGCCCGAAGTTCAACCCATGGTCCTCCTGCCCGATCACTTTTGATGAAGGACCACCCACCGATATCGCCACGGCGGATTCGCGCATGGTTTTAGACCCAATCGTCGATGGATTTCACCTCACGAGTCACGATGGATGGCGGCGGCGCTGAACCTGCTTTAGCGGGATCGTCTTAAGATTGGCATAGACCCTCAAAGTTAAACCCACAAAGGCGACCTTCAAAGCGTCATACGGTGTAGAGGCCAATTATGCGAGCTCGGTCACACTTGAAGTGGTCTTGGATCCCGGATAACTTTCGAGCGAGGTTAATCTTGACATAGTTCCGTTCGTGCGGCTATCATGCTCTGCTTTCGGGCGGACCGTGTTTACAAATTCAATGCGGTCCGCTTTCATACCTCAAGCTCAAGATGCGGGCCCTCGAGTCATCACGGTCAGCGGAAACCGGAACACTCTCTCGAGCGGAGGAACACCTGCAGGCTCTCCGGCGGAAATGCGAGCTGCCTCTTAAAACAATTCTTGAGTCCGACCGTTAAGCGGCGGACATGGCTAAGCGCCCGGAGTAACCTACAACAAGACCACGACATGTTAGAACGCAGCGTGAATGCGGAACCCCAGCCCTTGCAAAATTGCAAGGCCGATCCTTCAGCGTACATCATTACGCTCTGGAATACCATGGGCATAGGGGAGGGCACGACCACGCAGAGCCCAATGCGGCTTAACCACACGGGGGCTCCCAAGTGTGTTATTCTTTTTCCTTTTCTTTTTCTTACCCACGAGGACTCCGTTCACGGAGGCCTGTCCGGATGAACTGCCGAACTCACGATACAACAGCCGGGAAGGAGAAAGGCTCGCGAGTATCGGTGGTCTCCATTACGAGCATTAAATCTATTTTATACACCATTCCGCAGCCTACCCTTGGAGGGACATGTTTAATAATCCCATCCCTTGCTTACCGCACTATTTGTATCGTTCGCATCCATGGCGTATTTCTTAAATAAACAATGCATCGCTTTTGCTTATAATTGCATTTCTTTTTATACATATGTTCATTTATGACATGTTGCATCCGTACACTTTGGTATGGCTAAATACAGGGGCTTAAGTTACCCACATTATGGTGTGATAAGTCGAACACTTTCACAAGTCCGGCACCCGAACTTATAGCATTATATGCATCGGCTCGAATCATGTCTTGGGTCAATAGTTGGGTTTGCGGCTCCATGTTTTGGTACCTTATGTTCCGTTGTATCGGCTAAGGTAGCAGGAGAACCACTGCGATTGCGCCCATTGAGCTTGGCGGCGCCTCGATGGAAAAGCTAAAACTGACCGTCATGATAAAGGCGAGGCTGTCGCTGTTCGAGAGGTTTTTGAGTCCCTAAAGACTTATGCCGCTTAGAGCAAGGAACGGCTTTGTCGGCCCGAGGCATGGATAGCGCCTCGAACTTCGGTCTTCGAACACTAGGGCTTCGCGAAATTTAAAATTATAGAATTCTATGGCTAAGTGAGAGTGTTCAAGCATTATAAGTCCGGTTGCCTCGTTAGTTGTGTTGAGCACCTCCTAGATGGACCCAAAAATGGGAACAAAGCGCTTAAGTTTATCCGAACACCGCACTTTCGTGGCATGGGGGCTGAAGCCGATGACTTGCCATCTCTCAGATTTGATAAGCGGCCGCCTGAAGGTAATATTTTAAATTAACAAAGCGTTGCTCGGCGCATATGAACAAAGTTTTCAGCGCCGAGGATAACAAAATCGAGTCTACTCGAATATTACATCTTTGGAGCACTCACCGCAATCATGCGGGCACCCTTGAGACACTCTTATAATACATCTCGGGCGTGCGATACTCCTTGCCCGTCGGTGGCGCGTCCGTCACAAGCTTCTCGGCGTCCATCCTGCCCAGTGCACCTTTGCGGGCAAGGGCCAACGGCACCTTCAATCTGAGCGAGTGCTTGGCGACTTCAACCCGAGGACATGCATCCACCGGCCGCGCACGCAGGCGAAGTAGCTCCGAGGCATGGCCTCCTTGGGCCACGGCCGAACTATGAGGCCCTTCATGGCCTGTTCGGCCACCTTGTGGAGCTCAACCAGCTGCTTCACTGGTCGCTAAAGGCACCGGATGTCGCCTCGGCATCTGAGACGAAGACCTTCTCCATTGAGCTCCCTCCTCGGCCCGGTGAAAGCGGCGACCGGACCTGCTGCAAAGCGGTCTGCTGACGCTCATGGAAGCTCGAATCGGGTAAGTAATAGGTAATTCACATTCACATGCTTGCTTTGCATCAAAATGCCTTACCGCCTCTATTTTGTTCAATGCCTCGATTTCTGGAGGGCCTTGTGGGCTTGGCCTTAGCGGCTTTAGCACTCTCAGAGCACGCAAGCTCGGACTCTCGAGTCTTGAGTCACGCTCAAACTCTCGTGCTTTTCCACGAGGCACAGGCTCTTGTTGTACCTCCGCCACCGCGCCTCTGCTTCTCTCGCTTCGGCTCGTTCGCGGCGCTGCGTTCGAGCCGCGGACACCGCCTCCTTCCGGGGTTGCCACCTCGTTCGTAGCCTGAAGTACCCACGTTATCCTTGTTATTTCTCTTGCAACCAAATCCTTTTACATGAGTACAACTTTATCGGTGTTACTCACCTTCCTTGTCCTCGAGCTGCTTCTTGCGCGGCCGAGCTTCGCTCTCGGACTGCTCGAGGCTTTGTTTCAAGGTATTGACCTCCAGATCATTCGGGAGGTCGCGCGCAGCCTTGCAATCCCATATTGACATATTTTTTAAGACTCCTGCATATATCTTTTTAGATCCTCGTCCGGCTTTTCTTTCCGAACACCAAACCCGAGCTTGAGGGCTACTATCTATGCGGTACTATTTTACATATATTTAAATCCTTACCTCAAAGCCTGTTAGAAGGCTGCTGCGGTGTCGTGCCGTTCTGCAGGCACGAGCACCTATGGGCGAGGGCCTTCTAGTCCCGCAAGGGCGGGCGCACAGGCGAATCGAGGTCGGCCGCGAAGCAGGCGATTTTATCACCGGAGCTCTCGGAGATAAAACTCCTTGCTGCTTTGTGTTTGTATTTGTTCTTGCTCGAGGCGGCGTGTGGTGGTGTTGGATGTGAATGGGCGAACCCCTTCTCGTCATGGGCCCCCTTTTATAGTGGAAGGGGGCACCAGAGTGGCACATTGGAAGAGGGGTAAAGAGTAAGCAGGTTGGTACCGGTGTCACAGTGTCCCCTACCTACTCTGTGGCGGGGACAAGGGCATTTAATGCCGTCGGTGCTACGGTGGAAGCGACCATTAGGGCGCCACGATCGCCCGATGGCCTCCTTGTCGCTCCACTTGCCACCTCGCCCGCATGGCTGCTGCGCCTCGCCACGTGCTCTGGGATTACAGGGTGACCGTCGCTTGGATCTTGTTGGAGCTTGGGTGCGAGGGTGGCACCTTGCGTAGCAAGCACCTTGCATGACCCTTCTCTTTCGGCGCAAGCTTGCGGTCGCCGAACCTCTTGGGGCAGGCGTCGTGGCAAGTCTTTGAGGCGCCTTGGTTGGCCTTCCGGCAAGCTCCTCTTGCGGGGTCTTTATCCTTCTGGCAAGCTCCTCTTGCGGGGCCTTGTTACTTGGTTGACACTTTGTTCTTGAATGGCAGTAAATGGAAATGCGGAGGGTCTTGGCGGGTGCCGGCAAGCCTTGCCGGTCTTGCTTGCCCGTGCACAAGTTCGGGGCACTAAGGTACCCCTACTTTAGTACACCGGAGGTCCGAACTGGGCCATACAGGTGCCGGCGTTGTTGGGCCAGGCCCAAACGTCTGCAGCACGCGCGGCCTGGAATCCTGAGACAATCGGACTCCGTGTCCACGCGTCCTCTCAGCGGCAGCGTCAATTGCGGTGTTGTGGGGCGTCGCGGCGTCTTGCATTTTCGGCGCCTACCCCGTGATCCGGGGGGGTGCGATTATCTCACTTTCGCCTCGGCTCTGCATCCCGCCCGCGGCTCCCATGTCGCGTGGGGTGCGTGGCGGTAGGGTGGAAACTAAGCCATCACGGCGGAGGCGGCTCGGCCCGACTCCTGCCCTTCTCGTGCTCTTATTAGTTGGCGGGCGGCGAGCCCCACCTCGCCCCTTTAAGAAGGGCGAGAGGGCGAGAATCCCACTTCCTCATCTTCTCCTTTCTTCAACCTGCTCCCCTTCCTCTCATCCGCCATGGAGGAACCCCCTTCATCCGGTGGCGGGTCGCTGCCAAGCGCAAAAATAGAATCCTCCTATCCCGCCTGTGGTGGCAGAACCAGCCCCAAGGAGGGAGGCGTCGTGGCGGGCCGGGTCGGGCGCGCCGTGAAAAGGCGGCGGGCGGCGCGTCGCCGCCTCCGCCCGGCGGTTCCTCTCCCCGGTCCCTCGAGGATGACCCTTGGGAGTTCTTCGTCAAGCTGCGCGCCACCTCGTCGTCGCCTCCGGCTTCCCGGCTCCGTTCTGGCGATGGGCGGACCCGAGCAGCGAGATTGCGCATGAGGGCTGCGGGATACGGCACTTGTCGACGTGTGTCCCCAGCCCGTGATGTATCTTGATCGGGTGGAAGGCGTTCGCGCATCCATAGCAGCGGCGGGGTTTACCCTCCATTTCAAGTTAATGGATGGCGACCTCCTCTCCGTCAAGGTCTTGGGACTCCGGCACCGGCGAGATCTGCGTGGACAGCTCCTCCGATGGCGAACTCCTCCTCGGCGAGGCGGCGAGGAGGGCAATAGCGGCGGCGAGGATGGCGGAGTCCGACTAGGCGTCGAGGCGTTGCTTCCGCGCCACCGGCGACCGATCATCCGGGTTGCCGGCCTCTGAGCTCCTGGGCCGTCTCCTTGGCGTGGCGTGAGAGCTGCGGAAGAGGAAGAGGTTGGCGGCAAGGCCGTCAAGTGAGTCTGAGGGTGGTGCCCTCGACAAGCGTCTTGGCGTCTGCCGCCCGTCTTGAGCTCGCCTCCGGCGCCTCCGTCTCCGCCAAGCTCTGGCGGCCCCAGGATGTTCTCTTGGTGTCTTCGGCACCGTAGTTAGCCTAAGCGCCTCTTTGCCGTCTTCACCTCCTTGACCTACCTCCGAAAAGGGGGCAGGAAAGCGGGATTCTGGGCATCTTATCTTTTTAGCCTTAAGCCTTCTATCCTTAGCTGCATTTAGAACTTGTAATCCTCTCTCTCATGTTTTTCATCCTTTATGGACTGTACCGAATGGAATGTTTTTAATGAAAAAGGAAGCTTGCCCGTTACAGCCTTTACTTGTTTACTGCCTTGTATGTTTTACCCTCGCTTTGAGGAACTTGCGTGGAACACGCTTCTGAGTCTTGGGACATCGGCAGCCGCTGGCGGTTCTGCCTCGGCAAAAACCTTGTCGGGGCTAGTTGCAGCTTCGCTTGTAATGTTGGCGGACTGAAAACAAATCAGCGGCGCCAACCGCCTCGAGTCGATTCCTCGCGCCGGGCTTTCCACAAAAGCCCGGATGTTCAAGGGATATAACCCGCGCTCCTCGGTCCATAAAGGATGCATGATGAGGCGAAAAACTTATCTGTTATCGCGCCCGGCAACCCACTTGCGGGGATGAGTCTTAATTGCGCCCCGGACGTTGGCTTGCGGGGCCTAGGTAAGCGCACCTTTTCTCTTTCCTTGTTCTCGCGCTGCTAGATGTGTCATAGGAACAATCTCTTTAGGCGCGGCTAGTTATTACTATAATATAACTACTTTAAAAAGCTTGCTATGTCATGCCCTTTACTTGATCCGATTCCTTGTATGTTTTTACCCTCGCTTTGAGGAACATGCGCGGACAACGCTAGTCTGGGGCGTCGGCAACCCATGGCGGTCTGCTTTCCGGCAAAACCTTATCCGGGGCTAGTTGCAGACTCACTTGTATTGTTGGGACTCGAAAACAAATCAAAGGGCCAACAGCCACTAGTTGATTCCTCCGCGCAGGAGTTTTCATACAAAACCGACCGTTGAGAACACAACCTTAAAGATTTATGGCGGTTCGCTCTATGGTAATGCTGCTATGTTATATCACTGTATACAGCGCTTCCTTGTATGTCTCTACTCTCGCTTTTTAGGGAACTTGCGGTAAAGCATACTTCTGAGTCGCGAACATCGGCAACCGGTGGCGGTCTTTGCCTCCGGCAAAACCTCGTCAGGCTGGTTGCAGCTCACTTGTATTGTTGGCGGACTCGAAAACAAATCAAGGCGCAACAGCCATGAGCGGTTCCTCCGGCCAGGTTTTCCATACAAGCGGACAGTTCAAGGAATATAACATAAAATTTAAGCGCGAGGCTTTGCGCTTAGATTTGAGCGACTTAGCTACGTCGTCAGGTGTCGGCGGTGCACTTCTTTGAGCGATGTCAGCGCAATGTCATGCCCTTTACTTGACCCCATGAGGGAACTTGCGGTGAGCTGCGCTTCTTGGTCGGAACATCGCAACCGTGGCGGTGCCGCCTCCGCAAAAACCTCGTCCGGCTGTTCCTTCGCTTGTATTGTTGGCGGACTCGAAAACAAATTAAAGGCGCCAACAGCCCAGTCGATTCCTCTGCATACGGGTTTTTCATACAAAGCGCGATCGTTCAAGGAACATAACCTAGAAATATAAAACGTTGCTTCTAGCTTCGATGGTGCGTCCTCGGCGGGCAGCGCTCAGGGGCGCTTGCGGAGTGAGCATCGAGCTCGCTTGCGGAACATGGTCTCTTGTGAAGCTGTCTTTGCCTTCTTGCACTTGCGGTGGAGCTCGATGGTGCGTCCTCGGCGGCAGCACTCGAAGAGTGCGCTTGCGGAGTGGGCATCGAGCTGCACTTGCGGACTGGTCTTCTTCTTCCCGGGGGCTTTGGCGAGTGGCTTGCGCTCTGCTGCGGTGCTGCTTCCCGGTAGATCTTTGTCTGCGGATAAGTCGTCCTTCTTTCGCCTTGGACGAAATGACACTTATCGGACCGGAATCTTGAGCACATTGTAGGCGTAATGAGAGCCGCCATGAACTTGTAGGCGCCGTCGGCGAATATCCCATTGTAGGGTGATGGAAATCGACAGCGTCAGCGTGACTCTCTCGTCCGAAATTCAGCTCGCTGCCAAAAGGTCCTTGGCGATGTGATCTTCCCCCGGCCTCCTTCCGGTTTATCCCGAAAGTACCAGTCTCTTGAGCTCGTGTGGGGATGGAGCTTCTTGAGCACGGCGAAGAGACGGTCGAGCCCGGCCCGTCGTCAACCAACATCTTCTGACCTTGAGGTTGGTTGTTCAGACCAACATCGGCAAGCACCCGCCGTGATCGTCGGTGTCGTCAACATCGAATGATGGCGCTCTGGACCACATCGAGGGCTGCGCAATTCAGCGAGGTTCTCTGCGCTCACCTCCTGGCCCGCTTGAGTTGGCGGTGCGAGGTTTGACACCATCAATGCACAACACCTCGTTGCCTTGAAATTCCTAGTCGTCGTCTCATCTTCCTCCATTTCGTCATCCTCATCTTCATGTTCGTCCTTTCGCGCCACGGGGGCTGTCTCCTTGCAGGGCTTGACCTTCTTGGCGCCCTCCCGGGCGGGAAGCTTCTTGCAGATCCTCCGCCACCTCCTGGGCCCTCTCCTTGTCGGGCCTTCGTACTCAGCTTTGTAGCTCCGCCATCTGGTCAACTTTCTTGCAGGCTTGGAGGTCATGGCCCTTGGCGCGATGGATCTTACAATATTGCTTGCCGGAGCCATCCTGCTTGCGGCTACCACCTCGCCGGACTCACTAGCTTTGGCCTTATCCGGAACCGCCTCCGTCGCGGAATGCTCGACAACTAGCACATCCTTAGCCTTTCTTTTTTTTGTTCCGCCTCAGTTCTTCCTTGCGGCGGCATCCTCCTTGTCGAGATCATACGCTCCGCAATCTCTCGGGGATTTTCCTCCCCTCCTCGGCCCGTGCCACTTGCGGCAGGCGTACAGGCTGTGACATCTCTAGTCTTGCACATAGCCATCTCCTCCCTCATCCCACGATTACGCATTTACGATGGAAACGGCGATCCTCGGCGGTGGGCGTCGGGGATGTTCGCGCTGCATTGAATCTCTGTATGTACTTGCGCGGGGTTCTCCCTCATACGGGCGAAGCAAGTGAAGGTCGCTCTCCGGCCATGAGGCTTGTGGCGCTGTGAAGCGCGACAAGCTGATAGCGCGAGTCGCCCGCGAATGGAGTTCTCGGCAAGTGCATGAGCCAAGATCGGCGTTAGGCGAGCACTAGCGGGGAAGTAGTTGGCGAGGATCTTCTCGTCGCCCTCCGGCGCCTGCCTTTGCGATGGTGTAGATGTTGAGAACCGACGGATGTATCCTGCCATCGTACTTCCGGAGCACGTTGGGCTTGAAGTTCTTGTCTTGGCCGCTGGACTTGCGCTCACGGGTGAGCGAGGCAACCTTTGCCGCGCTCGACGTCGCTGGTTCCCGGCGCATGCATATCGACATGGGCCAATAGCGTTGGTCGGTTAGCGTCGCGCTTCCCTGCCTTCGATCCGATCTGAGCATCTTGATGTCGTCGTTCTTGGAAGCGTTAAGCGTTGATCGGCGGGTTCGCGGGTCAACAGCGGTTGGAGTCGGCGTCAAGGTTGGCCCGGCAAGCACCTCGGCCTTCAGGGGAGTGCGTGGTAATGGCACCCCGGGTCTTATCGGCGTCGGCCTTGCGGAAGCTTTGATGCCTCGGTTGCGGGGTTTATCGCCGTTAGCGAAGTGATGAGCTCTAAATGGTCATCCTCGGCCGTCAATCTTGTGTGGCGGCGGAGGGTAATCTAAGCGAGTAGCGCGGGCGGCGCTTCTCTGTAGTCTTAGGTGGTGGTGGCGGCAGCGGCGCAAGGGCGGGGATGTGCTCGGACTCCCAACTAGATTGGAAGAAGCAACACCCCGTCCAGGCGGCCGTACCTCACTCGCGCCCGACATCTTTGGCGTGCATCTTGGTCTCGAACCTCCGCGACCCACCAGCAGCCTTGCTCCAGCGAGCACGGTGCTAGGAAACGCAGGCGTTGTCGACCTTCACCTCCTAGGAAGGCGTGGTATGCATAGTCGCCCGGCGCTTGCGGGGCCTTGTTTTGGACACGGTAGCGGCGTGAGTCCCACCGTCGGCGCCCGCTCCTCCGCGGCGTCCACTCCACCGCCCGTTTGCTCCTGCGGTGGTGGTAGAATCGATGTAGCGGGCGGCCACCTCGAAGGCTTCTTCTTTGGTGGCATGTTGATGAAGCGTTGATGTAGCGGAGACCGGATCGGATGCTCACGACCTCGGCGCCCCCTACAGCACGCCAAAGATGTCATGCAGTTCTGCGGGCCGAGCACCTATGGGGCGAGGGGCCCCTTCTAGTCCCGACAAGGGAGCGCAGGGCGCCTGTGAGCAGAGTCGAGGTCGGCAGCGAAGCAGGCGATTTTACCCAGCCGGAGCTCTCGGAGATAAAACTCCTCTGCTGCTTTGTGTTTGTATTTGTTCTTGCTCGAGGCCTTGGCGTGTGGTGGTGTTGGATGTGTCGAATGGACGAACCCCTTCTCGTGCGATGGGCCCCCTTTTATAGTCGAAGGGGCGACAGCATGGAGCGTGGGAAGAGGGGTAAAAGTAAGCATGAGGTTGGTACAGATGTCCCAGTGTCCCTACCTAACTCGGCGGGGACAAGGGCATTTAATGCCCATCTGGTCGCCTACGGTATGAAGCGACCGTTAGAGCGCCACGATCGCCGATGGCCTCCTTGTCAGCTCCACTTGCCACCTCGCCCGCGCAGCTGCGGCGCCTCGCCCGCGTGCTCTGGGATGGCCAGGGTGACCACGTCATTGCGATCTTGTTGGAGCTTGGGTGCGGTGGCAGCCTTGCCGACAAGCGCCTTGCGTGACCCTTCTCTTGTCACGCCCGGCAAGCTTGCGGTCGCGAGCACTCGAGGCGCGAGCGTCGTGGCAAGTCTTCGAAGCGCCTTGGTTGGCCTTCGGCAAGCTCCTCTTGGGGGTCTTTATCCTTCCGGCAAGCTCCTCTTGCGGGGCCCTTCATCTTTGGTTGACACTTTGTTCTTGAATGGTAGTAAATGGAAATGATGGAGGGTCTTGGCGGGTGCGGCAAGCCTTGCATGAGTGCTGCGGCTTGCCGTGCACAAGTTGAGCACTAAGGTACCCCTACTTTAGTACACCGACATACGGAGCTTCGGTCGGCCGCTCTTGGCGTGAACCTTGAATCACCGCACTCATGCGGTCACGGTGTTCTTCTCTGATGGAGCGCCGTTGGCGCCTCCAGCAAGTATTAGCGCCTCTGTTGTCTGGCGGCCACGGTGTCCGATCTTGCCCTTCTTCTGAAGGGCTGCTGCGGACTCGAACCCCTGCGAGTTCGGTGCGGAGTCGGTCTTTGTCACACCTAGCTAGTTCTTGCATTAGAGTGTTGCATCATGTCTATTTTTTCAGAGAAACTGAAATGGGATTGCAGAACTCAGCCCCTCTGAAACAAACTAGGGTTTACTAAAAATATTTTCGATGAACCTGAAATGCCCTTCTAAAATGTCCATCATTTTTGTCTTGGTTGAGCCTCTTGCCAAAAGTGGTGCACATTTCCTAGGTCATCCTAAGGTCTTTGAATTAAATCATAACTATTTGAATTTGGGCATTTAAAATTTATAAAATATTTCAAATGTCCAAATATTCCAATCTAAAATGTTTCATGTTGGAAATATTCCAACAATGGACCAGGAGTAGTTTGGTGAATTTTAAAACCCTCTGGTATTTTAAATAAATCAACAAAATTCTGAGAAAAATAGAAAAAGAAAAGCAGAAAGAACTTACGCGCCCACTAGCCGCCCACTGGCCGGCCCAGCCGCGCCCCATGCTTACCAGGAAGGCGGAGGTGCTGGCAGCGAACCGCGGTCCCGCAC
>JAHHZJ010010115.1:0-17007 GCA_021437245.1 Aegilops speltoides
TTGAGGGCCAAAGCGGGCGTTGATACAACGTAGAGGAAGTATGTCGTCCTCCGGTCCAACCGATCCAAGCACCGTTACTCGGCACCTCCGAGTTCTTGACACCGTACAGCTCGATGGCGCTCCCGATCTCCGATCCAGCGAGCGGGGAGGAGTTCCGTCAGACCTGACGGCATGGTGACGATCTTGATGTTCTTACTTGCGGGCTTCGCCTAGCACCGCTACAATATGACCGAGGTGTAATATCGTGGAGGGGCACCTCAGCTAAGGCGATCTCAATGATCAACTTGTGTGTCTGGGTGCCCCCGCCCCGTATATAAAGGATGGAGGGAGGAGGAGGCCGGCCTAGGGAGGAGGCGCCATAGGGGAGTCCTACTCCCAGGGAGTAGATTCCCCTTTCCTAGTCAACTAGGGATCCTTCCATGTAGTAGGAGTAGGAGACTAGGAAGGGGAGAGAGAAGGGAAGGAAGGAGGTGCGGCCTCCCTAGTCAATTCGGACTAGGCCTTGAAGCGCACATCCTGCCCTAGGCAGCCCTCTCTCTTTCCCTGAGGCCCAATAAGGCCCAATACTTCTCCCGCGAATTCCGTAACTCTCGGTACTCCGATAAATACCGAATGACTCGGAACCTTTCCGAACTCGAATATAGTCGTCCAATATATCGATCTTTCGTCTCGACCATTTGAGACTCCTCGTCATGTCCCGATCTCATCGGGACTCGAACTCCTTGGTACATCAAAACTCATAAACTCATAATATAAGCATCATGAAACCTTAAGCGTGCGGACCCTACGGTTCGAGAACAATGTAGACATGACCGAGACACGTCTCGGTCAATAACCAATAAGCGGGACCTGGATGCCCATATTGGTTCCTACATATTCTCTGAAGATCTTTATCGGTCAAACCGCATAACAACATCGTTGTTCCCTTTGTCATCGGTATGTTACTTGCGAGATTCGATCGTCGGTATCAATACCTAGTTCAATCTCGTCACCGGCAAGTCTCTTTACTCGTTCGTAATGCATCATCCCGTAACCAACTCATTGGTCACATTGCTTGCAAGGCTTATAATGCGTGCATTACCGAGAGGGCCCGAGATACCTCTCCAGAGCAATCGGAGTGACAAAACCTAATCTCGAAATCGCCAACTCAACATGTACCTTCGGAGACACCTGTAGTACTCCTTTATAATCACCCGATTCGTTGTGACGTTTGGTAGTACCAAAGTGTTCCTCCGGTAAGCAGGAGTTGCATAATCTCATAGTTACGAGGAACATGTATAAGTCATGAAGAAAGCAATAGGAACATACTAAGCGATCAAGTGCTAAGCTAACGGAATGGGTCAAGTCAATCACATCATTCTCCTAATGAAGTGATCCCGTTAATCAAATGACAACTCTTTTGTCCATGGCTAGAAACATAACCATCTCTCGATAAGCGAGCTAGTCAAGTAGAGGCATACTAGTGACACTATGTTTGTCTATGTATTCACACATGTATTACGGTTAATACAATTCTAGCATGAATAATAAACATTTATCATGAAATAAGAAATAAATAATAACTTTATTATTGCCTCTAGGGCATATTTCCGTCTCCCACTTGCAAAGTCAATAATTAGTTCACATCATTGATTTAACACCAATATTCATATCTATATGATTAACACCTAGTTCACATCATCAGTGACCAACATCCAAAGGGTTTACTAGAGTCAATAATCTAGTTCACATCGCTATGTGATTAACACCCAAAAGTACTAAGGTGTGATCATGTTTTGCTCGTGAGAGAAGCTTAGTCGCAGATCTCAATTGGATCGTTGTATTTTACAAATATTTTATGTCCAATGCTCGCGGACTACTCTATAATTGCTCCCACTTTCAATATGTATCCAGGTTGAGACTTAGAGTCATGGATGGGTAAAATTTCACGATGTAACTTTTCAAAAACTCTTTATCACCTCCATAATAGAAACATCTCCTTAGTCCTTCTAAGGATATTCTTGACCAATGTCCAATGATCTACTCCTAGATCACTATTGCTCCTTGCCAAATGGAAGGTATACAATGTGCTACAACATAGCATACTTTATAGAACCTATGGGGGAAGGGAATGACTTTCATTCTCTTTCTATTTTACTTTGGTGGGTTTGAGTCTTACTCAATTTCATACCTTTCAACACAAGCAAGAACTCTTTCTTTTTCCATTTTGAACTATTTCAAAATCTTGCCAAGGTATGTACTCATTGAAAATCTTATCAAGGCTTGATCTATCTCAATAGATCTTGATGCTCAATATTAAGTAGCTTTTTTGAGGTCTTTTCTTTTAAAGAACTCCTTTAAAACTCCTTTATGCTTTGGAAAAATTCTACATATTTCGAAACAATATGTCACTCCAATACTAATCGGAAATGTAGTCTCCCACTCACTTTATTGTAAATCGGGCTTCATCGTAAGTATATAAAACTATATGCTTTGATAACTTATCAAAGCGTATATTCAACTCGAGATGCTTGCAGTCCATAGATGGATCTTGGAGCTTGCATTTTATTAGCACCTTTAGGATTGACAAAACCTTTGGTTGCATCATATACAACTCTTCTTTAATAAACCATTAAGGTGCGTTTGACATCCATTTGCAGATTTCATAAAATGTGGCAATTGCTAAATGATTGAGGACAAGCATCCTCGTTGAGAAAATCTCATTGTATTCAACACCTTGAACTTGTAAAAACCTTTTTAACAAGTCGAGCTTTGTAGATAGTAAACACTATCAATGTCCTCTTCCTCTTGAAGATCCATTTATTTTCTATGGCTTGCGATCATGGCAAGTCACCAAAATCCCACTTTGTTCTCATAATGGATCTATCTCGATTTCATGGCCTCCGCCATTTTGGAACGGCTCATCAGCTTCCTCATAGTTGTGGTTATCATGGTCTAGTAACATGACTTCGAACATGATTACTACACCACTCAGTGCGGATCTTACTCTGGAAGACCTACGAGGTTACGTAGTAACTTGATCTGAAGTTTCATGATCAATATCATTAGCTTCCTCACTAATTGGTGTATTTGTCACGGGCTGATTTACGTGATGAACTACTTTCAATAAGGGACAGTACAGATTATCTCATCAAGTTCTACTTTCCTCCCACTCACTTCTTTGAGAGAAACTCCTTCTCTAGAAAGGATCCATTTTAACAACGAATATCTTGCCTTCGGATCTGTGATAGAAGGTGTACCCAACATTTCCTTTGGGTATTCTATGAAGCGCACTTCTCCGATTTGGGTTCGAGCTTATCGGGTTGAAAACTTTTTCATATAAGCATGCAACTCCAAAATTTAAGAAATGACAGCTTAGGTTTCTTGCTAAACCATAGTTCATACGGTGTCGTCTCAGCGTTTAGATGGTGCCCTATTAGCGTGAATGCAGTGTCTCTAATGCATAACCCCAAAGCGATAGTGGTAAACGATAAGAGACATCATAGATCGCACCATATCTAGTAAAATCGATTCGATGTTCGGACACACCATTACTTTGTGGTGTTCGGTGGCGTGAGTTTGTGAAACTATTCCACATTGTTTTAATTGAAGACCAAACTCGTAACTCAAATATTTGTCTCCACGATCATATCACAGAAACTTTATTTTCTTGTTACGATGATTCTCCACTTCACTCTGAAATTCTTGAACTTTTCAAATGTTTCAGACTTGTGCTTCATTAAGTAGATATACCCATATCTGCTCAAATCATCTTGTGAAGGTCAAAAAATAACGATACTTGCCACAAGCATCAACACTCATTGGATCGCATACATCGGTATGTATTATTTCCAATAAGTCAGTAGCTCGTTCCATTGTTCCGGAGAACGGAGTTTTAGTCATCTTGCCCAAAAGACACGGTTCGCAAGCATCAAATGATTCATAATCAAGTGATTCCAAAATTCCATCAATATGGAGTTTCTTCATCTTTAC
Source organism: Aegilops speltoides (assembly GCA_021437245.1). Taxonomy (NCBI): domain Eukaryota; kingdom Viridiplantae; phylum Streptophyta; class Magnoliopsida; order Poales; family Poaceae; genus Aegilops; species Aegilops speltoides. Next base: position 3,973 of record JAHHZJ010010115.1, read on the forward strand.
ACCAATATGACCTAAGCGGCGATGCCACAAATAAGTTGCACTATCATTATTAACTTTGCATCTTTTGGCTTCAATATTATGAATATGTGTATCACATGATCGAGATCAACAAACCATTTTCATTGGGTGTATGACCATAGAAGGTTTTATTCATGAAAACAGAACAACAATTATTCTCTAACACATGAATAACCATATTGCAATAAACATGATCAAATCATATTCATGCTCAGCGCAAACACCAAATAACACTTATTTAGGTTTAACACTAATCCGAAAGTATAGGGAGTGTGCGATGATGATCATATCAATCTTGGAACTACTTTCAACACTCATCGTCACTTCACCCTCAACTAGTTTCTATTTATTACGTAACTCTGTTTGGGTTTACTAATCTTAGCAACGAACAAGTATCAAATACTAGGGGCTACAATGAACACTAGTAAGGCACACATCAAACATTTGTATATCAAATATACCCTTGTTCACTTTGCCATCCTTCTTATCCACCAAATATTTAGGGCATTTCGCTTCGGTGACCATTTCCTTTGTAGTTAAGCACTTTCGGTTTAGGCTTTGGTCCAGCTTTGGTCTTCTTCACGGGAGTGACAACTTGTCTTTCCACTTGAAGTTCCCTTTCTATCCTTTGCCCTTCTCTTGAAACTAGTGGTCTTGTCAATCATCAACACTTGATGCTCTTTCTTGATTTCTACCTTAATCGATTTCAACATCATGAAGAGCTTGGGAATTGTTTATGTCATCCCTTGTATACTATAGTTCATCACGAAGTTCTAGTAACTTAGTGATGGTGACTAGAAAATTCTGTCAATCACTATCTTATCGGAAGATTAACTCCCACTTGATTCAAGCGATTGAAGTACCGGACAATCTAAGTACATGCTCACTAGTTGGCGATTCTCCTCCATCTTTTAGCTATAGAACTTGTTGGAGACTTCATATCTCTCAACTCGGGTATTTGCTTGAAATATTAACTTCAATTCTGGAACATCTCATATGGTCCATGAGCGTTCAAAAGCGTCTTTGAAGTCGATTCTAAGCCATAAAGCATGGTGCACAAAACTATCAAGTAGTCATCATATTGAGCTAATAGCGTTCATAACGTGCGCATACGCTCCTGCAATAGGTCATCACCTAGCGGTGCATTAAGGACATAATTTTACGTGCAGCAATGAGGATAAACCGAGATCACGGATCCAATCCGCATCATTGCTACTAACATCTTTCAACACAGTTTCTCTAGGAACATATCAAAATAAACATATGAAAGCAACAACGCGAGCTATTGATCTACAACATAATTTGCAAAATACTACGGGACTAAGTTCATGATAAATTGAAGTTCAATTAATCATATTACTTAAGTATCACTTAGATAGACATCCCTCTAATCCTCTAAGTGATCACGTGATCCAAATCAACTAACCATGTCCGATCATCACGTGAGATGGAGTAGTTTCAATGGTGAACATCACTATGTTGATCATATCTACTATATGATTCACGCTCGACCTTTCGGTCTCCGTGTTCGAGGCCATATCTGTATATGCTAGGCTCGTCAAGTTTAACTGAGTATTCGCGTGTGCAACTGTTTTGCACCGTTGTATTTGAGCGTGAGCCTATCACACCGATCATCACGTGGTGTCTCGCATGAAGAACTTTCAATGGTGCATACTCGGGAGAACACTTCTTGATAATTAGTGAGAGATCATCTTAAAATGCTACCGTCAAACAAAACATAATAAGATGTATAAGAGATAAACATCATATGCAATCAAAATATGTGACATGATATGGCCATGATCATCTTAGCCTTTGATCTCCATCTCAAAATCTTCATGATCTCTATCGTCACCGCGACACTATGATCTTCATCATCTTGATCTATATCAATGTGTCATCACATGGTGCGTCTCACCAACTATTGCTCTTGCAACTATTGCTATCGCATAGCGATAAAGTAAAACAATTATTTGGCACTTGCATCTTATCAACAAAGAGACAACCATAGAGCTTACGCGATCGCCGATAACTTCAACAAAACATGATCATCTCATACAACAACTTATATCTCATCACATTTTGACCATATCACATCACAACATGCCACTGCAAAAACAAGTTAGGCGTCCTCTACTTTGTTGTTGCAAGTTTTACGTGGCTGCTACGGGCTTAGCAAGAACCGTTCTCACCTACGCATCAAAACCACGCGATAGTTTGTCAAATAGACTCCATTTTAACCTTCCAAGGACCGGGCGTATAGCCTCAGTTCAACTAAAGTTGGAGCCGACACCGCCAGCCACTGTGTGCAAAACACGTCGGTAGAACCAGTCTCGCGTTAGCGTCACGTAATGTCGGTCCGGGCGCTTCATCCAACAATACCGCTGAACCAAAGTATGACATCTTTGGTAAGCGGTATGACTTATATCGTCCACAACTCACTTGTGTTCTACTCGTGCGTATAACATCAGCGCATAAAACCTAGGCTCGGATGCCCTTTGTTGGGGCGTAGTAATTTCAAAAAAATCCTCGCTACGCAAGATCATGGTGATGCATAGCAGAGAGGGAGAGTGTTGTCTCGTACCCTCGTGAGGCCAAGCGAGCGTTGATACACGTAGAGGAAGTAGTCGTCGTCCTCCGGTCCAACGATCCAAGCACCGTTACTCGGCACCTCCGAGTTCTTGACACACGTACAGCTCGATGGCGCTCCCGATCTCCGATCCAGCGGTAGCGGGGAGGAGTTCCGTCGGCCTGACGGCGTGGTGGCGATCTTGATGTTCTCTGTTGCGGGGCTTCGCCTAACACGCTACAATATGACCGAGGTGTAATATCGTGGAGGGGCACCGCACGCTAGAGCGATCTCAATGATCAACTTGTGTCTAGGGTGCCCCGCCCTATATAAAGGATGGAGGGAGGAGGCCGGCCTAGGGAGGCGCGCCATGGAGTCCTACTCCCGGGAGTAGAGATCCCCCTTTCTAGTCAACTAGGGATCCTTCCATGTAGTAGGAGTAGGAGACTAGGAAGGGAAGAGAGAAGGGAAGGAAGGAGGGTGCGGCCCTCCCTAGTCAATTCGGACTAGGCCTTGAGGCGCACAGCCTGCCTAGGCAGCCCTCTCTCTTTCCCTTGAGTCCCAATAAGGCCCAATACTTCTCCCGGCGAATTCCGTAACTCTCCGGTACTCGATAAATACCGAATGACTCGGAACCTTTCCGAACTCGAATATAGTCGTACAATATATCGATCTTTACGTCTCGACCATTTGAGACCCCTCGTCATGTCCCGATCTCATCCGGGACTCGAACTCCTTCGGTACATCAAAACTCATAAACTCATAATATAAGCATCGCCGAAACCTTAGCGTCCGGACCCTACGGTTCGAGAACAATGTAGACATGACCGAGACCGTCTCCGGTCAATAACCAATAAGCGGGACCTGGATGCCCATATTGGTTCCTACATATTCTCGAAGATCTTTATCGGTCAAACCGCATAACAACATCGTTGTTCCCTTTGTCATCGGTATGTTACTTGCGAGATTCGATCGTTGGTATCAATACCTAGTTCAATCTCGTCACCGCAAATCTCTTTACTCGTTCTAATGCATCATCCGTAACCAACTCATTGGTCACATTCTTGGCAAGGCTTATAATGGCGTGCATTACGAGAGGGCAGAGATACCTCTCCGAATCGGAGTGACAAAACCTAATCTCGAAATCGCCAACTCAACATGTACCTTCGGAGACACCTGTAGTACTCCTTTATAATCACCCGATTACGTTGTGGCGTTTGGTAGTACCAAAGTGTTCCTCCGTGGCAGGAGTTGCATAATCTCATATTACGAGGAACATGTATAAGTCATGAAGAAAGCAATAGGAACATACTAAGCGATCAAGTGCTAAGCTAACGGAATGGGTCAAGTCAATCACATCATTCTCCTAATGATGTGATCCGTTAATCAAATGACAACTCTTTTGTCCATGGCTAGGAAACATAACCATCTCGATAAGCAGGCTAGTCAAGTAGAGGCATACTAGTGACACTATGTTTGTCTATGTATTCACACATGTATTATGTTTCGGTTAATACAATTCTAGCATGAATAATAAACATTTATCATGAAATAAGGAAATAAATAATAACTTTATTATTGCCTCTAGGGCATATTTCCTTCACACCTCGATGAAAGCGGCTATTGTCATGATACGTGAGGGTGATCAACCACTCGATCGACCACGGGAATGTTTAGAATTCCTCCGCTTTGAAGGACCATTTCGGTCGAGGCACACGCTCCCGAGATCGGAGGCTGCGGTGCTAGGGACTATTCGTAGTCCCACCTCTCGAACTCAATGGCTAAGTGAAAGTGATAAAGCATCATAGTCCGGTTGCCTCGTTTGCTACGCTACCACCTCCTTACCGGGGCGGGGCGTCCGGATTAAGTGTGAAAATCGCTATCTTTTGCGAACACCCTGCACCTTGTGCGTGGGGCTGAAGCGAGCGCCATCTTTGAGGTTATACACGCTATACATAAGCGTCGCATATGAGATATTCCAATACTTGAGCGCACAAGTATAAAAAGTGATTACATCATAACCATTGTTTTACATAATAAAGCGTTCATTTGAGCGTGCCATTTTCGACAACTGCGACTCTATTACCACGAGCACCCGCATAACTTCCCCAAAATAGTGCTCGTGAGATGTAAGGCTCTCGTCCGAACCCTGGGTCGCAAGCAGCGGTGGCATCCATCTCATCCAATGTGTCTTCATGGTGAGGCCATCCACGCACCCTCTATGCGGCCGACCGCTTCATCAACGATATCGGCACCGCCCCAAGCTGCCGCAATAAGCCAAAATAGCTCGTCGGCTTGGGCCTCTCGGCCGGACATGAGTCACGATATCCGTCATGGCATGTCAGGACAACCTATTCAGCACAGCCCATTCGACTGACCGATCGGTCGTGAGTGAGCGATCCGGACTATGGAATTGTGACCAAAATAGCTCTTAGTCTTGTGATCCTTTTGACTTGGAGTACTGGCGTCCGCCGCTTTTCGCGCTAAGTCCATATATGGATCCTCCGGACCCCATAGCTAGCCAAGCTGGGCATACTTTGGATCCGTAAACCTGCGGCGTAGCGAAAAACTTCCGACCACAATGTCTCGACTGCGTAGCTCCTCCTTTATAGCCGCATTGCGAGCGGGCATCCTTGGCCGGCGGTGGCCTTCCCAGGTCTTCTCGCTCCGATAGGCGCTCCTTTTCAAGACCTCATTACGGTCGGTAGCATCCTTCAATTTAACGGCCAATTCGGCCATCTCTTCCCTAACCGGCGTGTCAGCCCTTCGAGCTTCTAACTCCTCGGCCGCCCTCGAGCACCGCATCATCCTCGGCCTGCTCCTTGGCTTGAGCAAGTTACGGCGAAGGCTCTCCTGACACAGCACCATCTGCGTCAAGCATAAATATTGTAGAGGTGGGCTTTTGCTCCTTAATAGGTGAGCTGCGAGACACAATTTACCTTGCGACTTCGTCAAGTAAGCTTGTTGACTAAGCCGATGTCGCATCCGCAACATCAAGTTGCGCATTAATTCAGCAACTTCATCGAGTCCGGCTAGCCCGGACTATCCACCACCGCATAGGAAGGCGAAACTCAATACCTACGATTTTGATCCTCGACGCGTTGTCGCTTTCGACAACCTACGAGTCTTAGGGCTACTATCTGCTCAGGCGCTTTCATGTGCAAAACTGTCAAAAGGTGCGTCGTTTTCGTACCTCAAACCCCTTGATAAACTCGCGGCATCATGCAATCCGCTTCCGGTGACGAAATCCTTCAATCACCACACTCATCAATGCGGTGATCTTAGAGATAACGCCCTCTCAAGTAGATCCTTGAGCTCCCCGGCGAACACTAGTGGCGAACTCTTCGGCTCTGCGAGCTCGCGGATACCCTCGTGGCGACACTTGAGGCTCGTCGCCCCTATCCGCAGGCGCGAGCGGAGGCGTCTCGCTCTCCATCATCTCCGGACAAATCCCCGAAGGCGAGCTCATTTGAGAAGGTCGAGATCTGAACTACAAGGTAAAAATTTGGTTATCCTCGGAAGCACAAATAGGGATGTTTCTCATTAATGAACTCCCCTTTTCCTACTCACGGCTCATTGGAGGCTGATTCTTTAGACAAGGCTGTCGGTGGGACCTCCCAGACCTTAGGACCCTCGTGAAGATTTCTTCCCCGCTTAGGGGCTTTGGCCTCGGGTCTTTGGAGATGGTCCTCTTCTCCCCACGGAGGAGGATTCTCGATCCCCCTTCTTCAAGCGCCGCCTTGGGTGGCGTAGCTCCTCTATTTCCCCTTAGCCTTCTTGAAGCGCAACCTACAACATCTGACGATGCGGGATCCGGTGCGGTCTCTGGAAGGGGGCGGACACCGTATCAGCTTTGCTTCCGCTATCCACTCTGTTGCGAGGATACGGGTTAAAAGCGAATTCTAGAAAAGCAAACAAATGAATGCGTCCGGACAATGGGCTACTTACCTTAGTGTCAAGCGATTGCAGCAGGCGGCATCCTCGGTCAATCGGACCGCGCGCTTGTGGTCGAAGAACAACTTGTACACCTCCATGAGTGTAAACCATAAAGTGTTGGAGAATCCGTGGTCCCTCGGTTGAACTCCCATAGCCCGGAGAGGGCGGTGTTTGCGAGGCGGAGGCGCCTAATTAACATAACCTGCATCACCACGACCAGATTGATCTCCCTGCTTTGGAGGTCTGAATCCAGCCACGCAATAGGGAGCACGTCTTTTGCGGCCCCAGTTGAAACCTTGGTTGACCCGACATCAGCCATCGAGGAGGTCGGCGGAATATGGGTGGCGGCTTTTGCCTGCGCCGGAGTGGTGATATAGAACCACTCTTGCTGCCCAAGCTAAGCTCCTCTTGGAAGGAGCCCTTTGGCCAGGCATGGCCCTCCACTTCGCCGCCCGCGCCTCTCTTGACACCCCCAATCGTCTTGGCTCACATTGAAGGTCTTACCCACAGGCGAAGTGGGGGTGAGGAAGGAAAACCATGAGCGACAATAAATCCGGAAATATGGAGGATGGACTCGGAGCCAAGTCATGGAAATCCAGCCCGTAGTAGAACATGAGCCCTCTCACAAAAGGATCCGTCGGAAGCCTAAACCCGCGGAGGTGGGATCTAAAGGCAGCGTACTCTGGGGCTCGGGGTGGGTATGCCTGCCCTTGCGGGTAGCTGTCGAAATCTCATAAGAGCAGGTAATTGGCCTCTCGCGCTTTATACGTCCTCCTCCGTGGAGGAGGGCATCAACACTGAAGGTCGGAACGGACATTGTTGAAGGTCAAAGCACGAATCTGGGGCTCCGGGTGATGGAACTTGGGCGAGAGAAGATTCAATGGAGGATTGAAGAAAAGCGAGCCTTGGTCCTATTATAAGAGGAGAATACCAGAGCCGTCTCGTGACCGTTCGGGACTCGCCCGATAGAGGGCGTGGCGGGTAGGCGGATGGAGTTCACGTCCGTATTGATGAGGATCCGGAATAAGGGAACGATCTCGCTTCGACAAGTGAAAGTGCAACTAATCCCGGTGGTTTTGGTAATTAATAACAACATATATATCATTGAACTAATCATTTCTTGAGAATATTTAGAAAGTTCGATGATATGGGTATGGCAATATTGATGATGTGGACCCCTCAAAATGCTAAGGAAAACATTGGCAAAAGCTCAAGACTCCATTTTGGTTTAGTGATCCAAGATCACATTGAGTCCATAGGAAAGCCAATACTATTAAAGGGGTGAGGTTATGATGATGATCTGGTTGCTCTAAGTGCTTAGTGATTTATCTCTCAAACTATCAGCAATCTTTCATTCCAACATAAACTCATAAGTAATCTCGGTCCCACCGATTCCAAACTCATCACGAGATGAACCACCTCACCATACCCAAACCCTAAGAATCTCGGATTTTCGATTCCAAACTCGGTCATTCGAAATTGGTGTTGCCAACCTTACATTATACGTACTCAAATCGGTGTCACCAAGAGAGAGAAATCGGTCCCACAAGTTGGCAAACCCTAGACTTTGGAAGAATCGGACTAACGAGGTTGTATTTTCGGTCCCGAAAATCCCAGCGTTCACAAGATTTGAACTTTCGGTCTCACCGGTTGTCAACTTGATTACGTAGAGATTGGTCAAATGTGTTATGTGATTTGGATTTTATTAATGCTATAAATACCCTCCACCTCCTCTTCATTCGTGGAAAGGCCATGAGAAAGAACTACCACTCCTACCTTACATTTACGAGAAAACTACCTACCCTTGTGTTGAGATCAAGTTGCTCACTCCCATCATGTGAAACTTGATTTCTAGCCTTCCAAGTTGCTTTCCACTCAATCCTTCTTCCACCACAGCCAAATCAGTGAGGAGAGTTGAGTGTTGAGGGGATTATCATTTGAAGCACAAGAGCAAGGAGTTCATCATCACCAACCCCATCTATTACCTTTTGGAGGGTGGTGCCTCCTAGATTAGTTGGAGTGTAAGCTTGGAGCCTCAAATCATGATGTGGAGTTGAACCAAAGGAGTTTGTGAGGGCAAGGAGATGCATACCTACTTAGTGAAGATCTACCAGAGTAAGGCTAGTCCTCCATGGGCGTAGGCCATGATGGCATGAACAAGGTTGCTTCTTATTGGACCCTTCATGGGTGGGGCCCTCCGTGGACTCAGCGGTACGTTACCCTCCAGTGGGTTGAAGTCTCCATCAACGTGGATTGACGATAGCACCACCTATCGGAACCACGAGAAAAATCTCAAATGTCTCAAATTGCGTTTGCTCTTCTCCACCTCTCATTTACTATACATGCAATTTACTTTCCGCTGCCACAACTCTAGAATTGCATGTGTGGGTGATGCTTGACTTGGTTATCATTGTGAACTTGCTAAAAACTACTCAAATCAAAAGCAAAACTTTTTAGGTTGTCAAGTGGTCTAATCACCCCCCCTCTAGAACATGCTTCGATCCTACAAGTGGTATATCGAAGCTTTGGTCTCCATTGGATTGGTTTCCATTGCATTGGACTCCATAAGCTTGGTTTCACAACCTAGGAGAGTATGGCGTCTAGTGAGGTAATTTTACGTAGAGGTCCTTACTTTGATGGTTCAAACTTTGCTAGTTAGGAAGCATAAAATGAAAATGCATATTCTTGGACATAACCACCGCATGGGGCATTATTTGTGTTAGCTTGCAAGGTAGGTTCTTGAAGAAGGAAAAGTTCGGATCGTGAAGCTACTTTACAGATGAGTTGCGGATATTCTGGAACAATGCTCAAACTTGTGACATTCTCTTCAATGCTTTGTCACAGGGAGTTCGACAAGGATCGCGTCTTGAGAATGCAAAAGAGATTTGGGATACTTTGGTGAAATGCAGAAAGGTGCAGTGTCAGTGCAGGAATCAAAGCTAGATGTTCTTCAAGGTCGAAACAACAAGTTCAAGATGAAGGAAGGTGAAGAGTCATTGAAATGTACTCTGAAGCTTGCTCTCATCACCAATGAGATGGCAGGGCTTAGGAAGCGAAGAAATGAGTGACCGATTCATCATCAAGAGGATTCTCAGAGCTTTGGATGGAAAGTATATTTTCCGTGTACTTTGATTCAAATGATGCCAAACTACAAAGATCTCAAGCCTACAGAAGTCATTGGAAGGATTGTTGCTCATGAGATGACACTTAAAGATAAAGAAGAACTTCACAACAAGTCAAGTGGTGCTTACAAGGCTGCGGTTGAGCTCCCACATCCTCAAGTGACAAGCTAGTTTCCAATGAAGAGATAAGCCTAATGGTGAAGAACTTCAACAAATTCTACAAGAGTAGAAGCAAGGAAAAGAAGCTCAAAGTCTAGATCATATGATGAAAAGAGATCTTCTAGTAAATGATCAAAGCTGCTACAAATTGTGGAAGACTGGACACTACTCAAATGAGTGTTCGACTCCCCACAAGAGAGAGAAGAATCTCCAAGAAGAAGAAGCTCAAGAGAAGAGTAGCCTCGAAAGAGAGAGAAGAGTAGAGATGATGGTTATGAGCGAAGATCCTCTCGGAGAAGCAAGAAGTTCGGAAAGGAAAGACAAGTCATCAAGGAGCTACACAAGAAGAAAACATCAAGCTCATGTTGGTGAATGGGTTTCCGCTCAAAACTCAAACAATCACTCCGAAAAGAAGCTATCACTCCAACTCCGATCAGTTCCGAAGATGAAGGTGTTGCGGTCTTGCTCTCGTATCCTCCAACTCCGGCTCCTATGACATATTTGATTCACCAAATGAGGGAATTGGAAGATGCTTCATGGCAAAAGGCCCCAAGGTATCACATCCAGAGTTTATTGACTTTGATAGTGATGAGGATGACTTGCTTGGTGAAGATGAGCTTTTACATGATAAATCTAGTGAGCTTAGTAATGATGAACATGCTAGTAGTCTTTATAGTCGAGAAGAGTCAGATGACAATGCTATGAAGGAGATTGAGCGTCTAACTAAAAGAACTAAACACTCTTAAGTTAGCTCATGAAACAACTCAAGAAGATCATAGAGGCTCCTAAGATCTCATGAGAAGCTACACTTGAGAAGCTCAATCTAGAGCAAGAACATAAGTTTCTAAAAAGCTATCAATGGCGATCTTGATAGAAGAGTTCTTCATACCTTGTAAGAGACTTCTCTTGTCTAATTTCTTGCCACCTATCAAAACTAAACATGACAAGCATAAGAAAAATTCTTCATCTAGTAGTAACAATAATCATGCTAAATCAAATGTTATTTACTTCTAGTAGTTCTCTTGATTCCACTAACAATGTTTCAAGCCAAGTTTCACTTGAGCAAGAAAATAATCTATTGAAAGGGATTATAGAAAGGTGTCTACAGAGTCTTCTTAGGAAGCTTGAGCTTTGAGAAATTGTTAGCAAACAAGGAAGACTACGGAAGAATCAAGGAATTGGTTTTTGAAAGCGAGGATTCAGCCGAAGGTGTTGTGAATGGGAAGAAGTCGATGCCTCCCACTCCAAAGTTCATCTCTCAGAGGAAGTATGATCCTACTTCTTCCAATGAGGAACGAGCTCAAGATGACCTTCACCCACAAGACCTACCAGAGCTGAAAGGCAGGACAGGCTGTAGAGGAGATTGATGCATTCATTGAGGCACCAAAGGTCTCATGGTCAGAGTGGGTTTCCCAAAGGCAACGCTAGGTCCTACTTGACCAATTTCAGCCACTACCCCAAGATTCCCATCGAGATGATGTGGATCCAGAAGAAGAAAGAACTAGAGAGTTCTTGAGGGTGACTCCGCCAATATACTTCACTCATATTCATTTTAGCAAGGACTTGTCCTGATCAACTTACATCTTGCACTGGTTCATGCGATCCACAAACCCTCATGTTGGTAAGTCAAGGGACAAGGTAATCATTGCTTTTCATGGACATCATCTATTGTGTACTTCAATCTATGTCCATGGATATCCTTATTTGTTCCTTATGGGACTAACCCATGTAGGTATTGAAAGTGCCGAATCAAGGATTGCTCCCAACTCTTGATGATCTTCATCAACATTTTGCATCCATCTTGGCTTATCTACATGAAGTCTTCCTTTGACAACCCAAGGTTAGTTTGACCCACTAAAGGGGTTCTCACATCAAGGGGAGCTTTGCTCTAAAGAAATGAGGCTAAAGCATCTACTAATGATGTGAACACATAAATACTTTATGGAAAGTGGTAACCCCACTTGTGCTAAGCGATGAAGTATGACCTATGATCAAATGTTCTCATTTGACTCCTAAGTCAATATACTCATATATAGATGATGACTAGTCATCGCCAAATTGTCATGCTAATTTGGCCCAGTGTTTTGTTTGTGCATGTTTTGACACATATTTCATTTTGCTATCTTATTGTGTGAGCATGTTGGATGCATGATTTTATCCATTCGAGGACATCCATTTTGTTGCTTTGGTCTTTTGGTTTTCTTTCTTTTTGACCAAATGGATGGACAAGAGAATGCCTAAGATTCTTCCCTAGCTATCTATGCTTTCTTGTCTCAAACTCTATTCATGCTTATATCACAAGAAACTTTGAACAAGACTTTTTCGAGACGGGCAGGTATGAGGGCGCTTTCGGACCCACCCGTCGTCCAAGCCTAACTAAAACCTTCTAAGTACTTTCGGTCGAACCGATATACTCCGTCGGACAGACCAAATCACTTCAGGATTGATCTAGGTTTCACCTCGGTGAAACGAGTTTCAAATTCGGCGTGACGAAGTGTTATGCTACGCGATTAACCATCTCGGTCCACGAGTTTTCAAACTCGGTCCCACCGCAACGAAGGTATATATACTCGAGGACAGGCGCGTTGATTACTTCTTCAAGCGCGCCCTCAAACCCTTACTGCCGTCGCCTTGGTCTCCGGATCGTCTCCGCCGTCGCTGTGCGCCCTCGCCTGAGTCTCCATCGCCGTCAGCGGTCCTTCTCTTGCGCCGTTGCCGCCGTGGTAAGCTCCACCGCATTGGGTGAGTTTCATCCCTCTCGTGCTCAACCGCTGATTCAATGCCGTTAGGTGTTGCCATGTTTCTTGCCAAGATTGAGATCTTCCTATCCAGCCGTTTAGGTCATAGAACAAATTCGGTGAAAATTTTGGGTTAGGTTTCCGCGAACACATCTCGGTGTGACCGATTCAACATTTTCGGATGACCGATTTGGCCTCTGGCCATTACCTTTGCACTTTTCGGTGAAACGAGTTGTACCATCGGTGAACCGAGTGGAGATTGATGAAACCCTAGTAGTCTCGGCTGGCCGAAACCCATTTCGGTCAACGAAAGTGGTGTATGTGTGCATTTGACATTTTGGTTTCACGAATTGATGGACTCGGTCGAGACGACATGTATCGTGAAAACCTAAAACTAAAGTTTGAACTCATTCTTTTGCAAAATCCTCTGCGGTTTGTGATAACTCTTCTATTGCCTATACCTATTCTATTCAGGTTTCGGTCATATGATGGG
>JAHHZJ010010117.1:0-14191 GCA_021437245.1 Aegilops speltoides
AGTTTCCAAATTTGGAAGCTTGGATTGTTGGGCGTTGTCCAGGAGTCGATCCGATGCGACTTTAAGTTCATGCTTGACGAAGTCCGTCCTCAGGGAATCCGGCATGGAGGGTTGGACCGGACATGACTAGTTTTCAATCGGAAAGAGTCCCATTGTTCCTCTACCCTGCGGCGTGGTGGGTGACACAGTGAGTTAATCTCTCCGGATCGGTTTAAGCCCAATCGATTGTAGTCCGTGGCGACTCCCCGGCGGCGTCGATCAAACTCGTTGAGGCGAAGCTCTATTGGATCCCGCTCCAAATCGGTAGCGAAATTGCTTTGGGACGAAAGTCATTGTGGCGGTGGCGGACGGGGTCATAAAAAACCACCTAGCGGATAGTTTGGCGGCCAAAGCTGGAAAATACCGTCCTTGAAGGCGGGTGGGCATCCTTCCTTCGGCGGCGGCAGGAGGAACTCTCAATAAAGCACCAATTGGTGTCAAAAGGCGGATCTGGGTAGGTGGTCGGCTGGCCTTGGCGGATGGTAACGGAGGCGAGGACACGATGTTTTACCAGTTGGGCCCTCTTGATGGAGGTAAAACCCTTCCCTTGATTAATATTGATGATGTGTATTACAAGGTGGATCTACCATGAGATCGGGGCTAAACCCTAGAATCTCTTTGTGGTATGATTGTTGTAATGGATGTTGTGTCCCTCTGGACTAAAGCCCTCTGGTTTATATAGACACGAAGAGGGCTAGGGTTACGTCGGTTACAATGGTGGAGATCTACATATCCGTATGTAAGCTTGCCTTCCCGGAAAGTCCCATCAGACAGGGCGGGTCTTCAATCTTGTATCTTCATAGTCTTGGGTCCGTGAACAATGATAGTCCGGCTGTCGGACACCCCTAGTCAGGACTCCCTCTGTGGAAACAACAGGTGTCGTCCCAAGGGGCCCAAGCTAGGGAACTCAAGAGACCATCGGGGCGGGAGGTCAAACCTCGGCAGCCCGGACACATGGGGAAGCGGACTATGGATCGATGGTGGGGGCCATCTGAATTGACTGACTAGAGACAATTCGGGGACCATCGGCTCCAAATCAGGCCGCAACCTTCTTCAGCGAAGGTGGTGCGCCTATTCCATCGTGACCTCAGTCCACCCAGGTGCGGATACTTTATTGGGCCAAAGCACTTCTTTGTTGAAACACCGTCCCTTATGGAGTGCGGTGATTGAAAATCGATCCGTAAGCGGGATGACGAAGCTCACCAACCGACCGACTTTGAGGTAAGTAATGAAGTTAAAAAATGTCAAATTGATAGTAGCCCCGATACCTTTGGGTGTTGAAAAAAAGCGGAAGGAGGATCAAATATATTCCAGGCTAATTGGAAATACCTATCGAATGATCGGGTCGTTATTGCCAACCTCTCATACTCGGAGGTCTGGTAGAGTGGGCGGGCGAAAAGGAGCTCGGAAGTAAAAAAAAATTGGAAGATAATCAAAGGCGGGGTTAACTTTATTTGTATTTAAATGCAAGTTAATAGTTATTTTAAGCTGAAAAATGTCATGATATGTATTAGGAGCGGCGACGAAGTCACGGCTCTTAAGAACGTATCAAGGGCCGAAGAAGGCGGCCAAGGTAGGCCACTCATGAAAACCACGAGGCCGGGTCATTGAAGTTCAACAAGAGCTCCAAGAAGCCATAAAGAGTCGAGACCTTGGAGGCGAGTATAACGGATAAAGTCCGAACTCACCAAGGCTCGTCAATCCACACACAATGCGGGCTAAAGCCCATGGCGCCTTCAGAAATCCGGGAGGCGGAGAAAGATCATAATGGGTAAGGCCTTTATTATGCGAGCAAATAAGGATCTTGTGGTCGGGTAACCCGCTATCTTTTTTCCATTTGGATTTTTTGCTCCTAATGTTTTGGGGCATCCGACAATTATATACCCTAATCCGATGCCCACCCACCTCATATTGTGGAATGGTATTTCCTACCTATCCATGCCATTCTTGTGATATACAAGCAAGCGGGAGGTGTAGCATAATAGCACCAGTTTTATATCTCTCTTGGCTTTACATTTTTTAAAGAAATGTATGTCGTAGTTCATGTTTTGACCAATTCACCAAGGAATATTTTGGTTGCTTTTGGCGGATTGAAGGAAAATTTCATTCTTGACTTCGGATTCGGAGTTCTCTAGGTGTGTTTGCGGATCGGGTGCGGCGTGTCGGCGCCACAAATTCTCGGGCGAAGAGGATTTCTATGGAGAACTGCTCGGTAATATCTTCGCTAGAATATTCAATACCCTTTACCGATCTGAAGCGGTTTCGAGCTGCATAAGGCGGCGAACTAGCCTGAAGATTTGATTATCCGGCTATGGCTGCGGCGATTCCCATGATTAGCCGGACTCGTGAAGCGGCTGGTTAGTGCACGCCCTCGGCGGCGCCATCAAGCGGTGTCGCTCGAAGGTCGGAATTGGCCTTTGCCGTGTCAAGGTGCATTGGCGAAGATGGATGCCGTGAAGCTGATGGAGAAGGACGCCCAAAGGAAGAGCACCGAAGCCCAAGCTGTATTATGCGGTGTCCTAGAGGATCCCACCTTGTGGCGGAACAATGTGCCAAGGATGTTATATTCCCATGAATATATGCATGTTATCTGTCTTTGCAATATGAAACAAAATTAGTTATGTAAAATAATGCTTGTTATTTGAATTTTTACCTCCTGTCGGCCGTTTTAAATTAATTACGAGAGTTGGCATCGTGGGCTTACATTTACGTGGAAATGCAGTGTTGGGATAAATATAAACACTCTTTACTCCAGATTTTGGTCCTTAAAGGAGGTGTTTACGCGATGAACAGGAAATGTACTATAAGGCTTTATCACCCTCACTTAGCCATAGGAGTTTGACAAAAAGAAGGTAGGCGCAACCCCTAGTGTTGAGCCCGAACTTGGGGTATTATAAAACACTGATGGGATAAAAACCGATCCGTCGAGCGATGTATTAGTTATCGCATAATCGGAAGAAATCGCTAAAGATTTTCGACCTCTCGAACAATGACCAGCTCTCGCCCATCATGATAGTCGTTTTCAGCTTTCTCTCTTGAGGTGCTTGTGGAAGAACCGGGACACAATTAATAGTTCTCCTTTACTACCCTAGCTGATATAGCGGAACATAAGGTAAAACCGAAGTGAACTAACTGTTGACCAAAGACATGATGACCAATGCATATAATGTTATAAGTTTGGGGTGCGAGCTGTATTGTAAAAAGTGTTAGGACTTTCTTGCGTGTTATGGGGTACAATGAAGCCCCGGCAAATTAAAGGCGTGCAGAATTCAGGTGCAATAGATAATAAATAAATAGACAAGGAAAAAAAAATAAGTAATAGTGGCTGCAAATTATTTTTCGTTGTAATTTGATTAATCGTTGAGGCATATGTGTACAAGTAGTGCAATAGCGAATAAGGCTATTTAACATCCACGACCAAGGCGAGCTGCTGCGGTATTTAAAACAGGTATAGCGATCATTAGCGAGAACCACCAGGTATTCCGTTATGCGTCCAATCCCTAGCTTTCTTGGAATATCCGTCCCACGATGGGTCCGGTGATCGGGTTTATCGGAAAAAAGCCTCGAGAGGACAAAAACACGAAAGAAAGAAAAAAGTGAAGGTATCGGATCCGGGGCGGTTGAGCCGCATTGTGGATCATGGTCTAGCCGTGCCTCCGCTTTTCCGCATGGTATTTTAAGTGCGTAGTTATGTACATGCGACACAAATTTCATCGCGATTGGGGCTGGGGCGAAGGCGGGTTGCTAGCTGAGCTCGGGCAGGCGGATGATCCTCTTGCGAGTAGCTCGAGATCGCTTGATGGTGTCGGGGCTTTATTGCGAATTGAGGTTTTGCCTAAGAAGGCTACTCGTATCTGCTGCAAGGGCTGCGGTGTGCTCCTCCGTGCGGAGGGGCGCTCCGTATTTTCATTGACTATTATAACACCGAGGTCGGGCATCTTGAGCTTAAGGTAGGCATAGTGCGGCACAGCGTTGAAGCGAGCAAATCACGGTTCGTCCGGCGGTCGCGTGATAACCACTCGGAAGGGGCGATGTCGAATTAATTCTTGCGAAATTATTAGGGGACCCGAAGACCGGTTCGGTGTGATTGAGCCCGTTTGAGCCTCTACACGGTATGATACCTTAAAGGTAGTTTTGGTGGGCTTGATCCTTGAGGATCAATACCCATTTCGCATTGTATCTGATAGGCGGTTGGGCTGCTACCACCGTCCATGAGGGCGGCGTGTGAGTGGAATGCGTCAATGATAGTTCGAGCACCGGTCGGCTGAACCACCGTGAAGGATCTGGTCGGATGGTCCCTTGATCGAAAGTGATCGGCGGGAGGACCACGGGTTGTATTTTGGGGTGATTGGCTCCATCGTGTAGACTTCCCTTAGTGCGCTTCGCTCCCTTTTGGGGATATGGGTAGCATATATCATATCCACCATTTTAACGGGAGGAAACTTCTTACCCCGTGTTGGTGGTGGGGCTCCTCATTGTCATCGCTTTGTGATCCCTTTTCCTTGTTTTGGTGTTTAACTTCCAGCTGTTTAAAGACCCAACATTCTTTGTTGGTATGATTGGTTAGTTTATCACATGGCGATTTAGTATCCGGTCCATTGGGCCAGGCCGGATTGTTTCTATTAAATGCCTTTTCCCTTGACCGAACTTGGAGCCTGAATCGGCATTGTGGTCGTGCCGGAGTTATCACCGATATTTTGGCCTTATGTCTCTTGTGTCGGGGCTTGCCGTTCTTGTCTCTAACCGAAGTGCGAGGTTTACTTGAGTGCTGTTGCTACGAGCTAGCCAACAATCTCCCGCACAAAGCGGTCCCAGCGTCGTAAGGGCTGCCATGGACTTGCTTCTCTTGGCTGGGTGTGGAAACCACTCATCACAGATGTTATGCTTAAAGGCCGCTAGGGCTTGACATCCGACGATCGACAATTTGGTTCTTTATAGTTAGAACCGAGTCGAACTGGCTAACTCTCGGGTTGTTGGATTATATGACTTAAGTCATCGGCATCGGAGTCGGACATAAGTGCCTTGGAAGTTGTCAAGGAATGCATCTTGAGGTTGTCCCAAGCTGCAATGGAGTTTTGACATGTTCAACCATGTCGAGCTGGTCCCTTGAGTTTACGGGAGATACTTGATGGCATGGAGATCAAATCGCGGGCCATATGTATATGGAGAAAAGTCCTCGATCCATACCGTGGGATCTATTGTTCCATCATATGATTCAATGTTTGGGTTTAAACCCTCACAGAATTCATGCTCCATTACTTCATCGATGAAGCATAGGGGTGTCTGGCGTCTACGTCGGGCTATGTCGGGATGCGGGTCGGATGGAGCGGTCTGCGATGTCGGCCCGGACAGGTTTGTATTTATTATATCGGCTTGGTGGCCGTCGTTGTGCGTTAGGCGTACCCGGATCCATAGATCGTCTGGTTTGTCTGCTCTATTTTCCAAGTCGTACCACAGGTCGATGTATCCCGAGCTGTTGTGTTTCTATTTGTTCGGGCGGTGCCGGTGGTGTTGGGCTGAATTGCTTTGTTTTAACTTCGACCGCGGTGGTCGGTCAACGATATGTCTTTGGTAGTCTGGCTTCAATGCCTCGTCATCAAATTGAGGTAGTAATTTCGCTTGGGTGACTTTTGATTGGGCGTTGAGTTTGTATTCCTCTGCTGCGGGACCTCGGTCCATCTATCGGTGAGCGATCTTGATCACTTGAAGCTCTTTGCTTCTTTTGAGGCTTTTGCGTGTCTATAAGATGGCTTAAAAGCGCTCTGATCGGCGGATCCTCGGCATGATAAATTCTTCATCGCGAGGCTCACCTCATCCTCGAGAGAGGCATGTAATTGCTGTCCTCCAAGTCGTCGTTCATGGCCTTTCATGGGGGCTGGCTCGCCCGGCTTCCCGTTTAACTGTTGAAACTTGGCTTGGTGGGGTCTTTGTTGTCTTGACATCGTCGAGTGCTATTTTCTCTTGTGCGGTATCGCTATTTTTACCATGGCGTGATTTAGAGTGGTATTGCGTTGCGCTGTATGCTTCTCGGAAGTTTATCCTCAAGCTGGATCCTTTTGTCCGCCATTGTCTTCTTTGGGTGTATCCACCATGTATATGTCGTATGAAGAGGTGGCTGTCGGTATACATAGGCGGTGGTTCTTGATCTTCTTGGCATCGTCGTCCATACCGATGTCTTGAGTCGAAATCAAGCATGTCGGTCAAATCGTCGCTTGGCTATCAATTGGGTGGTGGGTGGGTAACAAAGTTCTTCGTGTCCGCTTCCCTCCAAGCGGACATAGTTGACCAAGAATCTCTTAGGGTGAGTGTTGGAAGATGTCGGGGAGCTGAACTCTAAGATTGGCGCGGTCGGATTCGATGGAGTGCGCATACCGCGGTTTGGAGCCTATGGCGGAGGCGAGTCGAGGTTCCGATGACACATGCCTCGTTAGAGGTCGGATCTTGTTGGCTCTAAGGCGCTGATTGCGGCCTCCGTGGTGAGTTGAGCTTCCGTCCTTGGATGGCGTGCTCGATCTCGATCTAGGGCGGAGCAATTCTGGCGCTATCTCACGACATAGTCGATGGAATTTAGGTCATATTCATCGTGGTGGTGTTGGGGAGCGTAGTAATTTCAAAAATTTCCTATGCACCGCAAGATCATGGTGATGCATAGCGAGAGGGGAGAGTGTTGTCTCGTCCCTCGTGGCAAGGCGAGCGATCTGGCGTAGAGAAGTAGTCGTCGTTCTCCTCGCGATCCGACCCGATCCGGCGCCCGTTACTCCAGCGCCCCGAGTTCTTGACACCGTACAGCTCGATGGCGCTCCTCGGGCTCCAATCGGTAGAGCCGGGGAGAGGAGTTCCGTCGGCCTGACGGCGTGGTGGCGATCTTGATGTTCTACGGGCGGGCTTCGCCTAAGCTTTGCGACGATATGACCGAGGTGGAATATGGTGAAGGGGGCACGCCGGCTAAGGCGATCCGTAGATCAACTTGTGTGTCTATGGGGTGCCTTGCCCCGTATATAAAGGATGGAGGAGGAGGGCGGCCAAGGGTTTGGCGGCGGGTGTGGAGTCCTACTAGGATTCCAAGTCCTAGTAGGAGTCCATCAAGGGAGGAAGGGAGAAGGAATAGGAGGAGAAGGAAGGTGGCGGCCCCTTTTCCTAGTCAATTCGGACTAGAGGAGAGAGCAGCAACCTTTTCCTCTTCCACTAAAGCCCATCAAGGCCCATTACTTCTCCGTAACTCCCGGTACTCGAAAAATCACGAATCACTCGGAACCTTTCGAACTCGAATATAGTCGTCCAATATATCGATCTTTCGTCTCGACCATTTCGAGACTTCGTCATTCCCGATCTCATCGGGACTCGAACTCCTTCGGTACATCAAAATACACAAACTCATAATATAACTCTGAAACCTTAAGCGTGCGGACCCTACGGTTCGAGAACAATGTAGACATGACCGAGACCGTCTCGGTCAATAACCAATAAGCGGGACCTGGATGCCCATATTGGCTCCTACATATTTCTGAAGATCTTTATCGGTCGGGCCGCATAACAACATCGTTGTTCCCTTTGTCATCGGTATGTTACTTGCGAGAGATTCGATCGTCGGTATCAATACCTAGTTTAATCTCGTTACGGCAAGTCTCTTTACTCATTCCGTAATACATTATCTCACAGCTAACTCATTAGTTGTAATGCTTGCAAGGCTTAAGTGATGTGTATTACCGAGAGGGCCAAGATACCTCTCCGACAATCGGATGACAAATCCTAATCTCAAATCGCCAACCCAACATACGCCTTTGGAGACACTGTAGTACTCCTTTATAATCACCCGATTCGTTGTGGCGTTTGGTAGTACCAAAGTGTTCCTCCGGTAAGCAGGAGTTGCATAATCTCATAGTTATAGGAACATGTATAAGTCATGGATAAAAGCAATAGCAACATACTAAGCGATCGGGTGCTAAGCTAATGGAATGGGTCATGTCAATCAGATCATTCAACTAATGATGTGACCTTGTTAATCAAATAACAACTCCTTTGTCTATGGTTAGGAAACTTAACCATCTTTGATTAACAAGCTAGTCTAATAGAGGCATACTAGTGACACCTGTTTGTCTATGTATTCACACATGTATTATGTTTGGTTAATACAATTCTAGCATGAATAATAAACATTTATCATGAAATAAGGAAATAAATAATAACTTTATTATTGCCTCTAGGGCATATTTCCTTGATCTCCCACTTGCACTAAGTCAATAATCTAGTTCACATCGCCATGTGATTTACACAATAGTTCACATCACCATGTGATTAACACCCATAGTTCACATCAATATGTGACCAACACTCAAAGGGTTTACTAGATCGGTAATCTAGTTCACATCGCTATGTGATTAACACCCAAAGAGTACTAAGGTGTGATCATGTTTTGCTTGTGAGATAATTTTAGTCAGCAGATTCGTCATATTCAGATCCGTAAGTATTTTCAAATTTCTATGTCAACAATACTCCTTGCGTAGCTACTCTAGCTAATTGCTCCCACTTTCAATATGTATCTAGACCGAGACTTAGAGTCATCTAGATTGGTGTCAAAACTTGCATCGGCGTAACCCTTTTCGCGAACCTTTTATCACCTCCATAATCGAAAACATATCCTTATTCCACTAAGGATAATTTTGACCTGTCATGATCTACTCCTAGATCACCATTGTACTCCTTGCAACTTCGGTGTAGGGTATACAAAGATCGGTACACAGCATAGCATACTTTATAGAACCTATGGCCAAGGCATAGGAAGACTTTCATTCTCTTTCTATCTTCTGGTGGTGGGTTTTGAGTCTTACTCAATTTCACACCTTGTAACACAGGCAAGAACTCTTTCTTTGGTATTTCCATTTGAACTACTTCAAAATCTTGTCAAGGTATGTTATCATTGAAAAAACTTATCAAGCGTCTTGATCTATCTCTATAGATATTGATGCTCAATATGTAAGCAACTTCACGAGGTCTTCCTTTGAAAACTCCTTTCAAACACTCCTTTGTGCTTCTGAATAATTCTACATTATTTCGATCCACAATATGTCATACATATACTTATCGAAATCTTGTAGTGCTCCCACTCACTTTCTTGTAAATCGGGCTTCTCCGAAGTCTGTATAAAACTATATCTTTGATCAACTTATCAAAGCGTGTATTCAACTCGAGATGCTTGCACCGGTCCATAGATGGATCATTGGAGTGCATATTTTGTTAGCACCTTTAGGATTGACAAAACCTTTTGGTTGCATCATATACAACTCTTCTTTAATAAATCCATTAAGGATTGCGGTTTTGTTATCCATTTGCGATTTCATAAAGTGTGGCAATTGCTAACATGATTGGACGGACTTTTAAGCATCGTCTGAGTGAGAAAATCTCATTGTATTCAACATCTTGAACTTTGTCAAAAACCTTTTTGACAAGTCTAGCTTTGTAGATAGTAACACTACTATCAATGTCCGTCTTCCTCTTGAAAATCCATTTAATCACGGTGGCTTGCCGATCATGAACCGTCGACCAAAATCCATACTTTGTTCTCATATATGGATCCCATCTCAGTTTCATGGCCTCAAACCATTTGAATCTGGGCTCATCATCGCTTCCTCATAGTTATTAGGTTCATCATGGTCTAGTTACGACTTCGAGCAGGATTACCGTACTACTCAGTGCGGATCTCACTCTGGTTTACCTCGAGATTCGATAGTAACTTGATCGAAGTTACATGATCATCATCATTAGCTTCCTCACTAATTGGTGTAGTAGTCACGAGGCAGTTTGTGATGAACTACTTTCAATAAGGGAGAAGGTACAATTACCTCATCAAGTTCTACTTTCCTCCCTCACTTCTTTGAGAGAAACTCCTTCTCTAGAAAGGATCCATCTATTAACAGCGAATGTTTTGCCTTGGATCTGTGATAGAAGGTGTACCCAACAATTTCCTTTGGGTATTCTATGAAGGGCACTTCTCCGATTTGGGTTTGAGCTTATCGGGATGAAACTTTTCACATAGCATCGCAGCCCCAAACTTTAAAAACAACAACTTTGGTTTCTTGCTAAACCACAGTTCATATAGTGTCGTCTCAGCGGTTTAGATGGTGCCCTATTTAGCGTGAATGCAGTGTCTCTAATGCATGATCCCAAAAGCGATATTGTAAATCGGTAGAAACATCATAGATTGTACTATATCCAATAAAATCAGGTTATGACGTTCGGACACACCATTATGATGTGGTGTTCGGTGGCGTGAGGTGAAACTATTCCACATTGTTTTAATTGAAGACCAAACTCGTAACTCAAATATTCGTCTCCGTGATGGATCGGAAACTTTATTTTCTTATTCGATGATTTTCCACTTATCTGAAATTCTTTGAACCTTTCAACTATTTGACTTATGTTTCATCAAGTAGATATACCCATATCTGCTTCAAATCATCTGTGAAGGTAAATAACAATACCATGAGCCTTAACACTCATTGGATCGCATACATCGGTATGTATTATTTCCAATAAGTGGTTGCTGCTTCCTTGTTAGGAACGAGTCTTAGTCATCTTGCCCATGAGGCATGGTTATAAACATCAAGTGATTCCAAAATCCCATCGGCATGGAGTTTCTTCATCGCTTTACAAATATGACCTAAGCGGCGATTACACAAATAAGTTGCACTATCATTATTAACTTTGCATCTTTTGGTTTCAATATTTGAATATGTGTATCACTACATCGAGATCAATGAACAATTTTCATTGGGTGTGTAACCATATAAGGTTTTATTCATGTAAGCAGAACAACAGTTAATTCTCTTACTTAAATGAATAACCGTTTTGCAATAAACGATCAAATCATATTCATGCTCAATGCAAACACCAAATAACACTTATTTAGGTTCAACACTAATCCCGAAAGTATAGGGATGTGCGATGATGATCATATCAATCTTGAAACTACTTTCAACACACATCGTCACTTCACCCTTAACTAGTTTCTATTTATACGCAACTCCGTTTGAGTTACTACTCTTAGCAACTGAACAGTACCAAATCTGAGGGGTTGCTATAAACACTAGTAAAGTACACATCAATAACATGTATATCAAATATACCTTTGTTTACTTTGCCATCCTTCTTATCCGCCAAATACTTGGGGTAGTTACGCTTCGATAACCATCCTTTGCGGTAGAAGCACTTAGTCTTAGGCCTAGGTCGACTTGGGCTTCTTCACTTCACAACAACTTGCTTGCCGTTCTTCGAAGTTCCTTCTATCCCTTGCCCTTTTCTTGAAACTAGTGGTCTTGTTAACCATCAACACTTGGTGTTCTTTCTTGATTTCTACCTTCACGATTTCATCATCATGAAAAACTGGGAATCATTTTCATCATCCTTGCATACTATAGTTCATCACGAAGTTCTCTGACTTGGTGATGGTGACTAGAAAATTATCAATCACTATCTTATCTGGAAGATTAACTCCCACTTGATTCAAGCAATTGAAGTACCGGACAATCGAGCACATGCTCACTAGTTGACGATTCTCCTCCATCTTTTAGCTATAGAACTTGTTGGAGACTTCATATCTCTCAACTCGGGTATTTGCTTGAAATATCAACTTCAATTCTGGAACATCTCATATGGTCCATGATGTTCAAAACGTCCTTGAAGTCGATTCTAAGCCGTTAAGCATGGTGCACTAAACTATCAAGTAGTCATCATATTGAGCTAATAGCGTTCATAATATGCGCATCTGCTCACGATAGATGCATCACCTAGCGGTGCATCAAGGACATAATTCTTACGCGCACAATGAGGATAAACCTCGGATCACGGATCCAATCCGCATCATTGCTACTAACATCTTTCAACATAATATTCTCTAGGAACATATCAAAAATAAACAAGGAAGCAACAAGCGAGCTATTGATCTACAACATAATTTGCAAAATACTACGGGACTAAGTTCATGATAAATTTAAGTTCAATTAATCATATTACTAAGAACTCCCACTTAGGCAGACATCTCTCTAATCCTCTAAGTGATCCGTGATCCAAATCAACTAAACCATAACGATCATCACGTGAAATGGGTAGCTTTCAATGGTGAACATCATTATGCTTGATCATATCTACTATATGATTCACGCTCGACCTTTGATCTCCGTGTTAGAGGCCATATCGCATATGCTAGGCTCGTCAAGTTTAACTTTGAGTATTCGCGTGTGCAAAACTGTCTTGCACCCGTTGTAGATGGACGTGAGAGCTTATCACCCGATCATCACGTGGTGTGCAGGCACGACGAACTTTGCAGCGGTGCATACTCGGAGAACACTTCTTGATAATTTAGTGAGAGATCATCTTATAATGCTACCGTCGATCAAAGCAAGATAAGATGCATAAAGATAAACATCACATGCAAATCAATATAAGTGATATGATATGGTCATCATCATCTTGTGCGTGATCTCCATCTCTGCGGCACCATCATGATCACCATCGTCACGGTGCGACACCTTGATCTCCATCGTAGCATCGTTGTCGTCTCGCCAATCTTATGCTTCGACTATCGCTACGCTTAGTGATAAAGTAAAGCATTACGAAGCGTTGCATTTCATACAATAAAGCAACAACCATATGGCTCTGCCGATTGCCGATAACCGGTTACAAAACATGATCATCTCATACAATAAAATATAGCATCACGTCTTGACCATATCACATCACAACATGCCTGCAAAAACAAGTTAGGCGTCCTCTACTTTGTTGTTGCAAATTTTACGTGGCTGCTACGGGCTTTAGCAAGAACCGTTCTTACCTCGCATCAAAACCACAGCGATAGTTTGTCAAATAGACTCCGTTTTAACCTTCACAAGGACAGGCGTATGCTTCAGTTCAACTAAAGTGAGAGAGCAGACACCCGCGGTCACCTTTAAGACGAGTGCTCGTGGCGGTGAAACCAGTCTCGCGTAAGCGTACCGTAATGTCGGTCCGGGCGCTTCATCTCACAATCCGCTGAACCAAAGTATGACATCTTTGGTAGGCGTATGACTTATATCGTCCACAACTCACTTGTGTTCTACTCGTGCATATAACATCACGCATAAAACCTAGGCTCGGATGCCTTGTTGGGGAGCGTAGTAATTTCAATAAATTTCCTACGACATGCAAGATCATGGTGATGCATAGCAGCGAGAGGGAGAGTGTTGTCTCGTACCCTCGTGACCGGCGGAGCGATCTGGCGTAGAGGAAGTAGTCGTCGTTCTCCTCGCGATCCGACCGATCCGGTGCCGTTACTCCGGCGCCCGAGTTCTTGACACCGTACAGCTCGATGGCGCTCCTCGGGCTCCAATCCGTAGAGCTTGAGGGAGGAGAGTTACGTCGGCCTGAGCGGCGTGGTGGCGATCTTGATGTTCTACGGCGCGAGGCTTCGCCTAAGCTTTGCGGCGATATGACCGAGGTGGAATATGGTGGAGGGGGCACCGCTGCGGCTAAGGCGATCCGTAGATCAACTTTTGTGTCTATGGGGTGCCTTGCCCCGTATATAAAGGATGGAGGAGGAGGAGGCCGGCCAAGGGTTTGGCGCCGAGTGTGGAGTCTACTAGGATTCCAAGTCCTAGTAGGAGTCCATCAAGAGGAGGAAGGGAGAAGGAATAGGAGGAGAAGGAAGGTGGCGGCCCCTTTTCCCTAGTCAATTCGGACTAGAGGAGAGAGCGCGCACCTTTCCTCTTCCCACTAAAGCCCATCAAGGCCCATTACTTCTCCGTAACTCCCGGTACTCGAAAAATACCGAATCACTCGGAACCTTTCCGAACTCTGAATATAGTCGTCAATATATCGATCTTTCGTCGACCATTTGAAACTCCTCGTCATGTCCCGATCTCATCCGGGACTCGAACTCCTTGGTACATCAAAATACACAAACTCATAATATAACCGTCATGAAACCTTAAGCGTCACGGACCCTACGGTTCGAGAACAATGTAGACATGACCGAGACACGTCTCCGGTCAATAACCAATAGCGGGACCTGGATGCCCATATTGGCTCCTACATATTCTCGAAGATCTTTATCGGTCGACCGCATAACAACATCGTTGTTCCCTTTGTCATCGGTATGTTACTTGCAGAGATTCGATCGTGG